>CM044564.2:27653416-27683902 GCA_024416835.2 Perccottus glenii | reverse complement strand
TTTTTCTCCCTCTGTTATAGGATAAAAATCTTTTTCTCTAACACCAACACTGCTGCAAATGCCAAGGAGATGCTGATGTGTGAGCTGTTGAGGTCGTCTAGAGAAGAGGAGAATCACTACCTGCACAAACCTCCTGCCAGAAAACCACGCAGGGACCAGGGACCTTGCAGGGACCTTGCAGATGAGCAAGCACCAGTCTCTCTAAACAGAGCTCAAGTAGGTTCTACTGCACAATTAGAGACATACCTAGGGGAGACCACAATTTCTTGACAAGACAAACTACTACAATACTGGGCAGTTAACAAAGTCCAGTTCCCTACTCTGGCCAAAATGGCATCCAGATACCTCTCAGCACCATGCAGTAGTGTTGACAGTGAAAGGCTGTTCAGCTCAGTGTCACATATTGTGAATGACGACAGAAACAGAATCACAGCTGATCATGCAGAGATGATTTTGTTCATCAAAAAGAACCTGCCTCTCATTCTCCCAAAAAGTACCTAAGCTAGTTCAGATCACATTGCTGACTAAAATTAGGGCTGGGCGATATATCGAATATTCTCGATATGCTTTTTTGATGCTTGTTTGTAGATTAACTTTTACATACTCGCGGTCTTTCCCTCTCACAGAGAGAGACAAAATAAACGCACATAGTTACAAACCTCAGTCTGTCGCGCATGCAACGTCATACACCCTGGACCAGCAGAAAGATAGCGGAAGATAGCCAGAAGAGCCACTAAGGAAGAAATCATATTACACAATGATTCTGACAAAAATGAACTAAACTTAATTCCATCGCTTTTGTTCTGCCCTGACAAGTCCGTTACTTGTGTTAGTTTTTCTACAGATGTCGCAGAACATTTTTCCCTTCTTTCCACCTCAGCCACGTAAACTTATATTCCCACTGAACACAATACTCCCTCTTCTTCACCTCCTTTTTGCCGCTTGTCCCGTAACACCTGTCGGTGACTGTTCAGTGTTCTCCGTTTGTCCTTCTTCACCCTCCACTGCATCATGTCCTCTTATTTACAATTACAATCTAATTACAATAGATCACCCTCAGAATAATCCGTCAAAATGACGGATGGCATTCAGATTTTTCCGTCCCTGCTAAAAAAAAAACGTCAATGACGTGAAATATTTGGTATTGTGTTTGAAACCATGGGATTGTTTATTAAAAAACTAAAAGGGGGGTCATTTTTATAAATACACTTTCTTTTCCAACATTTGATTTCCTATTATGTAGCTAATTTTTATTTTTTGCCAATTTTGAAATTACCTGTGACATCCTGCACAAAAGCGCATTATATATATTTGTTTTAAATATCCTAGTGGCATTGTGCACAACAGGTGCACTTAAATTTAGTGTTGTCATCTTAATGACAACATGCACAAAAGGGGACTTTTTTATTTGTTTTAAATTATTGTAGTGGCATTATGTACAAGAAGTGCACTTTAATTTTGTGTTTTGAAATGCCATGTGAGTTACAGCATGCACAAGCGTGCCCTAATGTTTTGTTTTGAAATGTTGTCTCTGACAATTTTGCACAAAACATGCACTTTCTGTTGACAATTTTATGTTTGTGCCACTTACTGTTTAATAAATACAATTATAATAACTTTGACTTAGTTCTGATATCCCCTTTTTTGCATGAAAGTTTAAAATTAGCATATATTAATGCAGTATGAACAAGAATGTGCAAATATTTTAATGTACCATGCACTGATTTAGTAAGCAAAGCTGGCTATATCAAAATCTCACCCTTTTAACGCACGACCAAAAAATGCAACAAGACGTCCCAAATTCGAAAACTAATACAAAGGCTACAAACTACACAAAAACAAAACTAAACGGCACGAGCCCCCAATTTGTCATAACCCGGCTCAAGGCCATGACAAAAATGGACGCCACACAAACAAATATACAAAGATAGTGCTTTTATTTTAAGATAAAGTTAACTAATAGTAATTTTAAACAATAATAATGAGGTGTGTTTATCAGTAATCAGTAGTGTGGGTGATGTGTTTGGTATGAGTGTTAATGGTATGTGTAGTGTTGTATAATACAAAACCAAAGAGCAAACAAAAAGGCAAGGTGGTGCTGGCAACAGCCTGAGGAGAGCCAAAGAACAGCTGTAGGCCGGATCTTATATAATTGTAGAGCGTCGGGCCCTGACGCTCCACGCAATACGTGAAACGCCCACAGCTTCACAGACGTGCAGACATGATCAAACTATTCCCAACCACGACCAGAGAGTAAGGGGTCGTGACAGTGTTATATAGTTTAGTTTGTTGATTTGGACACAGCCAGAGTGGTTGTTAAATGTGATGCGGTCAAAAATTTGAGTGCACCTAACTTTTGCGCTGTTGCACCTAAGGCTAAAAGTTAGTCTAGAGCCCTGCATCAGAAAGGGTTGGATGGTGTTAAAGACACTGGAGAAATCAAATAAGATGAATCTCACAGTGCCCTTTCCACCATCCAGGTGAGAGTGAGCACGCTGCAGCAGGTAGATGACAGCATCATCCACACCAACATGAGGCTGATAAGCAAACTGTAGAGGGTCCAGGCAGGGGGCCACCAGGGGTCTCACAGCTGAGCCAGCACGAGTTTCTGCTGACTTGGCTTGGTTGACTCTCTCCTGCAATCTTCTCACCTGGCCAGGTGTCAGAGTCACGGGGGCATGGCCTGGCTTTGATGTTAAAGCCGGTGATTGTCTTCATGCCCTTCCAGACAACATGAGTGTTGTTCTGCTGGAGCTTGGCCTCCAGCTTTCTCCTGAGAACATCCTTACACTCCTCCAGCTTGACCTTCAGCTGCCACTGTATCCTCTTCAGCTGTTCTTATCTACAGATCTGAAGGCCTGCTTCTTCTTATTCACCAGATCTTTCAGCTGGCTGGTGATCCGGGGCTTGTTGTTGGGATAACAGCAGACAGTTCACTAAGTTCTGGCTTTCTTGTTTTATGCCTGCACATTATTTAAAGCCTGTAGCATTAAAAAAACTTTTGTTAAATAAGTTTATCAGATTTCAAGTTATAACAGGCTATTTCACAAGAAATTGTCAGGAGCACATCAAACTACGACGCCATGTCGCTACGTTCAACCAGCCTGTTTTGCTTTGTGTTGTTTCATAAGGCTTCCATCCTGATTTGTGTAACACCTCACCCACTGATTCTCTTTGTATTATATTATACAGCAGTAATTAAAATACATTAACCATTATCCTCCTGTGAAGAGCTTGTGTACTTGTTTCCCATTTCTGCTCCAAAAAAAAAAAATAATGTGTGTGTTTCAGCCTTAAGTTAGTGAATATCGCGTTAGTCTTGGTGGGATTGTTTTTTCGTTTTTCAGAGACAGTTTTTTCTTATAAAATAGCATGTTTCTTTCTATTCATTATGCACCCATTGACCTACAGGTCCTACAAAAGCCATTGTGCAGTTATGAACTAATTCTCACCAAAACAAAAGAAAATTGTAGCTTCAGTTTGTTAGTGTACAACAGATTAGTACAGTGTAGAAACAGATACTAACGTCTAACTGTTCTTTGGTGGGCTCAGGCGATCGATCTGGCACCGGGAGGTCAGGAGGGTCATCGAACGGGTCATCAAGGATCACCATGTGGTTTATCCTGAGGTCAAATAACATGCAAATGAGCATTTAAAATGTACAACAGGCTGGTGTTTTATTGATGCCACAATTAAGGAAAATGTTCCAAATATAGCATCTGGATGTAGGTTTAAAGATGAAGACGTTTGTTTCTCATCCAAGGTACTTGAATGTCAATTCTAAGTTCAACTGGTGAGAGTGAGTCTGGATCCCTCAGAAGGACTCCCTTCATGAGTTAATGTCCTTCTAAATGGTAAATGGTAAATGGTGTGCATTTATATAGCGCTTTTTTGCACCCTTCTCGGACACCCAAAGTGCTTTACATCGTGCTTCCACTCACCACATTCACACACATTCACACCTGGGGCAGACAGCAGAGTATGTGAGTGGAGCTGAGCGGGAAGAATTTGCGCTCCACGCTCAAAGTATTTCATAATTACTCCGCTCAAGCTCCGCTCTGGGTGTACAATTTTCCACTCCTCGCTCCCTCCCCCACTTCGTCCTTATACGTCTCGCTCCGTTTTCGCTCCGTTTTCGCTCCAGGGTATTATATTAGGCCCGAGCCGGTGATGACCGGGAGGGCCTATTATTTTTGCTCGGATTTTTATTTATTTTATTTTTTCCTTGTGACAATATGATCCTAAATTTGACCCAGTGAACATGCACGAAAAGTCATTTTTATTGGTCCCAGACTTCAAGCTCGGCGAAAAATGTATGTATTTGAAGTCGCCGAAAAAAAAATACGAAAAATGACTCAGTGGCGACCCCTACAAAAGTCAAAATACATTGGGCCTATGGAAAGTGAAAGTAACTTTTTTCCAACGTAGAAAAATGAAACTTGGTACATCCATAGGACATCTCAGGGCAAACAGAAAAGTCAATGACAGCCACACCCCACTAAAATCGCGACCCTTGCGCAAAAAGATGCAAATCATTGTGTTTTAATCTAAATGGCCCCAAATTTGGTGAGTATCATCTAGACATGTGTGCCAACCAAAGTTGTGACTTTGTTTTTGATATCTTATCGGGTATGGGTGTGGCAAGCCTGTAACGAGGTGGCCATTTTTGTGAAAATAAAATGTCTCTTAACTCTCAAACGCCTTCTCGGATCAAGTTGGACCCAAAAAGGCGTTTGTGCACATTCATGACCTGAACACAAAGATATGTAAATAAAAGGGTTATCTTTAGAAATGGCTCTCCAGCGCCCCTACAAACTTATAATGGGACCCAAGAATTTAGTTTGTCATAGAGACATGAAATTTGGTACACACATCTCTTATGTCATGACGAGCATAAAAGCCAATGACAACCACCCCCTATCTATAAATGTGTTGCCATAGCAATGTCCCAAATATGTGGAAAAAGTTTTTAGTTTGTTGTAGGCAAATTAAACTTGGTACACACATCCAGCATGGGCTTATGAACAAAAAAGCCAATGGGGACCACACCCTATCACACACGGGAAGGCGGCCATTTTGAATTGAAAATGTGAACCGACTTAGAATAAACCTCTTTTTTAAAAGAACACAGAAAATAGCTGCTTCATTCCACAGACACCAAACTTGGGCAAAATGAGCTGAACACGTGTGTAAAATAGACAGGCGTTTTTCTTGTCGTTTTTGCTTGAGTTATATATTTTTTTATTATAATTTAGTATATATTTTTTTATTATAATTTTTCTGCAAAATGTATCCTCAATTTGACACAGTAAACGTGGAACTTAAAGTCATTTTTATTGGTCCCAGACTTCAAGCCCGGCGAAAAATTTATGTATTTGAAGTCCCCGAAAAGAATATACAAAAATGACTCAGTGGCGACCCCTAAAAAAGTCAAAATACATTGGGCCTATGGAAAATGAAAGTAAATTTTTCCAATGTAGAAATACAAAACTTGGTACATCCATAGGACACCTCAGGGCAAACAGAAAAGTTTATTACAGCCATACCGTAAACTCAACAGAAAATCTACTATGTTGGGTGGAATGCGTGACCACCTAAATCGCACCCCTTGTGTCTAAAGGCTTTTCAAGATTCAAGATTCAAGATTTTTATTCGTCACATACAAAATTATATACAGCATATATAACCAGCAGTGAAATGTGAGTCAGGTCCGCTCCATGGACTCCATGGAATGCGTGACCACCTAAATCGCACCCCTTGTGTCTAAAGGCTTTTCATCTAAACAGCTCCAAATTTGGTGAGTATCATCTAGACATGTGTGCCAAAAAAGTTATCAATTTGTTTTTTGATACATTTGTGGCTGTGGTCGTAATGAGTCTGTGAAGAGGCAGCCATTTCTTTGGGAAATAAATGCCATTTCCCAATTGCCAGGATCCTTCCTTTAGAGGAGGCCCCTCCAGAGCCATGGCTAGAGTCTTAGAAAACTCCTCAGAATCCTTTGGAACTTGTAAACTTGTACTTTTAGACAAGT
Organism: Perccottus glenii; assembly: GCA_024416835.2. Lineage (NCBI taxonomy): Eukaryota > Metazoa > Chordata > Actinopteri > Gobiiformes > Odontobutidae > Perccottus > Perccottus glenii. The sequence continues at coordinate 27,677,871 of CM044564.2, read as the reverse complement.
TATATTTACATTTTGCCTTTTTAAACAGGGGGGTGCAGCGATTCCTGAGTCATCTCAAATCTCCACCCAGTACTTTGTTTTTCTTGCCTTAGCCCAAGCATAATCTATTATTTTCAAAGGTTCAGACAGCTCCCAGGAAAACCAGGGATTGTGGAGACCTTTAACTCTAAATTACAAGGTGGTGTAGCAGGCCCCAGCAGTAGCACAGGCCCGGTTATTTGACATTACCGTGACGTTTACGCTTTAAAGCACGAAATGCACTCCGAGTGCATGTGTCCACACGGCACTTGCTCAACCTGTTCCTACTCCGTTACGTCACACAGAACAGGAAGAGGAGGCGAGATCTGTGTGAAAAAACAGCTCCCTAAAAAAGAGTTTGTTTGTGAAAATCATGGCATCCTCCTCTTCCAAACGCACCAAAGTTTGGAATTACTTTGAACAAAATAATCAGCTGGTGTGCAAAATTTGTCAGATGAAATTAAGTTATCACACTAGCAAATAATTTTCAGCTACAAAACACTGTATGATGCCTCTAACTTTGTTTCTGAATAATTACCCCAATACGCTTGTTAGGAAATCACGTTCAGAAATGTTTCATAAATTAACACCTCTCATTAAACGTCATTTTAAAATCAAATACAAATATTATTGAAATTTTGGCTTAAATATTTTAATATTTTATTTGTGGAAAATGCCCATCTCTAGTATTCATATAGAGGCTCACCTGATGTCCTGAAATGGCACAAAGTCCTTATCAACAAAAGTTTCATTAATCTTGGCCAGCACATCCATTCCCTCAGTCACTTCCCCAAACACCGTGTGGACTCCGTCCAGATAGTCCAGGTTCTCCCCGCACGTGATGAGGAACTGAACACAAGACAAGTACTTTCACATATACTATAAATGGACAGTTTATAGTATGTGTGTGTGTGTGTGTGTGTGTGTGTGTGTGTGTGTGTGTGTGTGTGTGTGTGTAAATGTCAGAAACCCCTTATGGATAGGACAAAATCAAGGACCGTGGACGTCGCTCGGTATGGTGTAACCGGGGCCCCACCCTGGAGCCAGGCCCGGGTTGGGGTTCGCATGCGGCCGCCTGGTGGCCGGGTCTTTCCCACGGGCCCGGCCGGGCTCAGCCTGAAGGAGCGACGTGGGGCCGACCTCCCGTGGGCCCACCACCTGCGGGAGGAACTGGGCGGTGCAAAGTGGATTGGGTGGCAGTCGGCGGAGGCCTCGACGACCCAATCCACGGACACGGAATCTGGCGCTAGGGACATGGAATGTCACCTCGCTGGCGGGGAAGGAGCCTGAGCTTGTGCGGGAGGTTGAGAGATACCGACTAGAGATAGTCGGGCTCACCTCCACGCACAGCTTGGGCTCCGGAACCCAAATCCTCGAAAGAGGCTGGACTCTCCGCTACTCTGGAGTTGCCTGCGGTGATAGGCGGCGGGCTGTTGTGGGCTTGCTCATAGCCCCCCAGCTCAGCCGCCATGTGTTGGAGTTCACCGCAGTGAACGAGAGGGTCGCTTCCCTGCGCCTTCGGGTCGGGAATAGGTCTCTCACTGATTACGGGCTAAATGGCAGTGCAGAGTACCCGGCCTTCTTGGAGTCTCTGGGAGGGGTGCTGGAAAGTGCTCCGACCGGGGACTCCGTCGTTCTACTGGGGGACTTCAACGCTCACGTGAGCAGCGACCGTGACACCTGGAGGGGCGTGATTGGGAGGAACGGCCCCCCGGATCTGAACCCGAGTGGTGTTCTGTTATTGGACTTCTGTGCTAGCAACAGTTTGTCGATAACGAACACCATGTTCAAGCATAAGGGTATCCATCAGTGCACGTGGCACCAGGACACCCTAGGCCGGAGATCGATGATCAACTTTGTAGTTGTTTCAATACCTCCGGCCGTATGTCTTGGACACTCGGGTGAAGAGAGGAGCGGAGCTGTCAACTGATCAACATCTGGTGGTTAGTTGGATCCGATGGCGGGGAGAAAGCTGGACAGACTCGGCAGGCCCAAACGTACTGTGAGGGTCTGTTGGGAACGTTTGGTAAAGCCCCCTGTCAAAAAGATCTTTAACTCCCACCTCCGACAGAGCTTCGACCAGATCCCGAGGGAGGTTGGAGACATTGAGTCCAAGTGGACCATGTTCTCCACCTCCATTGTCAATGCGGCCACTCGAAGCTGTGGCCGTAAAGTCTGGAACCGGAAAGTAAGGGATGCTGTCAAGCTGAAGAAGGTGACCTACCGAGCCTGGTTGGCTCGTGGGACTCCTGAGGCAGCAGATAGGTACCGGCAGGCCTAGCGGACTGCAGCCCGGGTGGTCGTAGAGGCTAAAACTCGGGTCTGGGAGGAGTTCGGTGAGGCCATGTAAAAGGACTATTGGTCGGCCTCGAAGAAATTTTGGCAAACCGTCCGGCGCCTCAGGAGGGGGAAGCAGTGCCCTGCCAACACTGTTTACAGTGGAGGTGGGAATCTGCTGACTTCAACTGGGGATATTGTTGGACGGTGGAAGGAATACTTTGAGGATCTCATCAACCCCACCGACACGTCTTCCACTGAGGAAGCAGAGGCCGAGGGCTCGGAAGGGGACTCATCCATCACCCAAGCCGAAGTCACTGAGGTAGTTGGGAAGCTCCTCGGTGGAAAGGCACCGGGGGTGGATGAGATACGCCCTGAGTACCTCAAGTCTCTGGATGTTGTAGGGCTGTCTTGGTTGACACGCCTCTACAACATCGCGTGGGGGTCGGGGACAGTGCCTCTGGACTGGCAGACCGGGGTGGTGGTCCCTCTTTTCAAGAAGGGGGACTGGAGGGTGTGTTCCAACTATAGAGGGATCACACTCCTCAGCCTCCCCGGGAAAGTCTATGCCCGGGTACTGGAGAGGAGAATGCGGCCGATAGTTGAACCTCGGATTCAGGAGGAACAATGCGGTTTTCGTCCCGGTCGTGGAACACTGGACCAGCTCTATACCCTCTCCAGGGTGCTGGAGGGTTTATGGGAGTTTGCCCAACCAGTCCACGTGTGTTTTGTGGATCTGGAGAAGGCATTTGACTGTGTCCCTCGTGGCACCCTGTGGGGGGTGCTCTGGGAGTATGGGGTCCGGGGCCCTTTGCAAAGGGCTGTCCGGTCCCTGTACGACCGGAGCAGGAGCTTGGTTTGCATTGCCGGCAGTAAGTCAGACCTGTTCCCAAAGCATGTTGGACTCTGGCAGGGCTGCCCTTTGTCACCGGTCCTGTTCATTATCTTTATGGACAGGATTTCTAGGCGCAGCCAGGGGCCGGAGGGAGTCTGGTTTGGGGACCACAGGATCTCGTCTCTGCTTTTTGCAGATGATGTTGTCCTGTTGGCTCCATCAAGCCAGGACCTTCAGTGTGCACGGGGACGGTTTGCAGCCGAGTGTGAAGCGGCTGGGATGACGATCAGCACCTCCAAGTCTGAGACCATGGTTCTCATTCGGAAAAGGGTGGCTTGTCCCCTTCAGGTTGGTGGAGAGATCCTGCCTCAAGTGGAGGAGTTCAAGTATCTTGGGGTCTTGTTCATGAGTGAGGGAAGGAGGGAACGTGAGATTGACAGACGGATCGGTGCAGCTTCTGCAGTGATGCGGTCGATGTACCTGTCTGTCGTGGTGAAGGAGCTGAGCTGTAAGGCAAAGCTCTCGATTTACCGGTCAATCTACGTTCCTACTCTCACCTATGGTCATGAGCTTTGGGTCATGACCGAAAGAACAAGATCCCGGATACAAGCGGCGAAATGAGCTTTCTCGCGGGCGCTCCTTAGAGATAAGGTGAGGAGCTCGGTCACTCGGGAGGAGCTCAAAGTAGAGCCGCTGCTCCTCCACATCGAGAGGAGCCAGCTGAGGTGGCTCGGGCATCTGTTTCGGATGCCTCCCTAGGGAGGTGTTTCGGGCATGTCCCACCGGGAGGAGACCCCGGGGAAGACCTAGGACACGCTGGAGGGACTATGTCTCTCGGCTGGCCTGGGAACGCCTCTGTATCCCCCCGGAAGAGCTGGAGGAAGTGTCTGGGGAAAGGGAAGTCTGGGCGTCTCTGCTTAGACTGCTGCCCCCGCGACCCGACACCGGATAAGCGGTAGAAGATGGATGGATGGATGGATGGATGTCAGAAAGCAGAATTATGCAATTAAAAAACACAAGATGCCAAATCAAATAAAATGTCCCCATTGTGGTGTTAGACATCAAGTAGACATCAAAATGTATTCTGGATAAATAATATTTCCTAAATCACTTCAAATTTTCTAAATTAATATTATTGGAGGTTGAAACATTAACAAATGAATAGTGAATATTAAAGTAGCGGCAATGCTTGTTAATTGAGCTACAGGGGACACTGTTTTTCAGATAAAAAATAACTAACCTCAGATCTGAAAACTTACTCTAAAAGCAACATTTACAAACATTTACATTTAGTCATTTAGCAGACGCTTTTATCCAAAGCGACTTACATTAAGGTTCCATTCACCAGTGTTACAGCTGGAACACCACTGGAGGCAAGGGGGTTTAGTGTCTTGCCCAAGGACACGACAGTATGAACTGTGGGGAGAGCGGCAATCGAACCCCCTACCTTCTTGTTGTAGGACCACCGCTCCACCACTGAGCCACTGCGCCCCGTTCGATAAATTATGTTTAAATAAGATGTTAACAGATTATAAACTTAAAATTTATACTTGCATTTGTCTTTTCAGGTACAAACTGAAGCCTGTCTAGTGAACCATTGACAACAAAAGTATATTGCTGGTTCTCTCCCTTTGAAACTTAGGGTGCGTTTACACTTGCAGTGTTTGGTGCAGTTCAAACGAACTCTGGTACAGTTTGATTCAAGTGTGAAACTCACGCGGACCATCGACGAGCCCAAACAAGAAGAGCCTCATAAGTTGGCAACGAAAAGATCACGTAATGCTAGATTCCCCAAGGTAAAAAACAAAAAAAGACAAACCGACACTATTGTCCAACTATATAAAATTTGAAGGTAAAATGCTATGGTATGCCTTATTAGCATTTGGGCTAACAGCACCATCTAGTTTCTTTCTTAAAAATGTTATATCTTTCCATTCGGTCCACAGTTTAAAATGTCAGCTGGGAACGCTCGACAAACCAGGGCTTTTAGTTGACGAATCGACCTAAATGTATTGTTTCCTGTTTTGGTACGAACTAAAGAAGACTGCAGACTACAAGTGTGAACACACCCTTACTGATCTGTGGTTGCCCTGGCACCGATGGGACATTCCTATTACCACCTGTAAAGTTATAGCCCTAAAGAGAGCGACATGAGAGAAGTGCATGGGTGTACCTGAGAACCGTGCTGGTCACTTCCATTGTTCACCATAGAAACTGTGCCCTTCTTCTTGTGCTTGATCCGTGGGACTTTCTCTGCATCAAAAAATCGGGCCTGGTCTCCATAGAGTTTGCTGAGGGGAGAGAGGAGTCAGTGCCTTGTAAAAGCTTACATCTGATAAAACAGTACTTTTATAAGACAATCTTCTAAGTCCAATTAAAGCATACAATTTGTAAAGTCTTTTGAAAATCCTGTCCTAGTGTATGAGAGGCTAACTACAGTGGTGAGGACCCCCGCTTCTCACCAGATAGAAGAGTTCAATTCCCCAATGGGGAGCCAAAACCCTAGCCAAAAGGGATCACAAGCCAGTGTACCTTTGTGCGGTACCAAGCCTGGATAATAGAGCGGTTGCACCAGGAAGGGCATCTGTAAAAACCTAACCCAGACTAAATATATAATAATATGAACCACTGAATGATTGGCTGTGGCAGTATTTGAAAGACATTGTTAATAGGGATGCACCGAATGTTCGGCCACCGAAATTATTCGGCGAAAATAGCCAAAAAAGCACTTTCGGTGTTCGGCCGAATAAGTAAAAAGGCCGAATAAATTTTGCCGAACAATGGCATTTTTAATGACGCAATCAAATAACCCGCGTAGAGTGAGAGGAGTGGGCTTTATGCAGCAAACATGTCAGCAGTGTGGAAGCACTTTAAAGTGTCAGAAAAAGAGGCAAACGGCCGCTTTGCAGACATTGTTCTGCTGAATTGTCCAGACGGGTGCATCTGCAAAAACGTACCTACTTCAAGTGAAACAGACCACGGAGTGAAAACAACTAAAAGTGCGCTCTTAGAAGCTGTCAGCACACGACTAAAGTCAGGCGGACTCAGAACCCCTGTACTGCATCGCGACTGTGCTTGATCCACGCAGTGTTGTGCCTGAACGCGTTCATTGAACGATAGTTCATGAACTCGTTCATATTTTGGGTGAACTGAACGTGCTGTATTACTGCCTGATGAATACTGTGAACTCGTTCATTCTGGTGTCTGTGAACGGCATGCTCTCTCAGGTTAACTTCGTTCAATAGGGTGCCAGATTTCTATAGAGCCTTCCAGGCGAAAACCCGGCTAAAACACACCGCAAACAGGTCTTAATATGTAGCGGAAAAACACCAAACCTGGCAACACCAGCCACGCATGCGTGACGCCGCCATCAAAAAAAAAAAAAAAAAAAAACATTGAGGCGACAGCAGCATGTAGTAAGGCATATGATCATTTAAATTCATTCATGTAACTTGTTTGTTGAACCTGCCTGGTCTATTTTTCCAGGATTCCAATATTCTGTTTTAGCATGTGGACAATGGAAAATTATTAAAATTTAAAAACGTTTTCACCTTAATGATTACTGTCCTGTTTTTCTTTGAATAATTCCTCATTAAAAAAAGACCATTCAAGCACGTTTTTCCTCATGTTCTTGAGAATGTACTGTAGGGTTGAAAGCTGCAGCTGCTACTAGTGTGGAGTGAATGGACAGCAACAAAGCATTAAAGCAACAATGTCCCCTCAATGCTAATGTAAACCCTGGTTGGATAAGGATTGAGAATTGGATATGAAAATTAAATCTGACGCATAGCTTCATTGTTAAAACTGATAAAATAATTGCTGTCTGTGATTCTACTGTATATGGGCTGTGGCAATAATTTTGAAAAATAATAGCTCGCAGCAACATATGGGAAAAAAGAACTATGAAATAGTTCATTTTTGGAACTGTGAACTTAGTTCAAAATTTTGAAGTTTGAACTATGAACTGAACTAGTTCATTTTAAAATTTGTGAACTGAACTTTGAACTAGTTCTTGTAGAAAGTGAACTTTCCCAACACTGAGAATAATCCATTTGCAAGACAGAGAACAAGCTCGACCGCTCCAACAGTTAGATGTGTATTTCTCAGAAGTCCCCATCCCCAGGAGCAATAACCCTCTCGAATTTTGGAGGACCAATCAAGGCCGCTTTCCCGACCTGGCGCAGATGGCACGCAGATAGGCTACTTGTATGGGAAATTAATTTAAGATTTTATTTATATTTTGGATTATGGTAACACTTTATAAGTAGTTTCTATTTTTAACATTAACTAACAATGAAAACCCCTTATTAACAGCATTTATTAATCTTAATGTTAATTTTAATACTGTATTAGTAAATGTTAAGTATCACATTTGTAATTTTTGAATTAAAAGTATCAAAAGTGGTAGGCCTATTTATTAAAATTGTGAATGCACTCATACTAACATGAACTAAATATTTTTTTTTATTATCTTACATTAAGGAAGATTAATAAATACCATAACAAATGTATTGCTCATTGTTAGTTAAATAAATATTTTGAAATTGTATTTTTGTTATTTGATTTTTTTTATCTGAAAAGCAACACAAATAGTAAAAAGCAAATTTTTACTATTTAATTAGTGTAATGGTGAAAAAATTGGCAAAATAAATGGAAAAAAGTGAAACACCGCGTCGTATTCGCCTTCGCCAAGCATTTCATTATTATTGCCAAGAATTTCATTTCGGTGCATCCCTAATTGTTAATGAGACAAAGACTGACCTGTAGACAGACTCTCCCCCACGGCCCGTTCCACTGGGGTCTCCAGTCTGCACAATGAAGTCTCTCTAGAAAAACAAAAATTGTCATTGTCCAACTTGGGAAGATTTGGATGTGACCAAGTGAAAACTACAACATAGTTTACAAATGAGAGGTTAAAATGTGGTTGGGCCATGATTCAGTGTTGAATAATTGACAGTGTTCAAACCACAGATAAAAGTTTGCTATTACCTGCACATTGTGAATGAGGCAGTAATTGTAGTATTTAATCTTGCATAATTTCAGAAAGTTTAAACAAGCTGTAAAGAGAAAACAGAAAGTTGGAGACTCACAAAATTATGTCCTGGTCTTTTAAATAATTGCTAGTTGTCAGTGTTACAAATTTTATGTAAAGCGTAGAATGTTGTTTTCACAATTAAAACACGCTAAAACACTAAATGCCCATTCACTGCTTAAACGTATTTATCAAACTAGTTACACAAATTGAATCACAATTAAATTTAAACACAGTTTTTCCCTTTTTTGCAAAACACTGAACACATTCCCGCTCAATAAAAACACATATAACACACAGCCACTCAAAACTAAAAACTCTTGTTGCTAAAAAAAAATTACATATATAAATGTATATATATATATATATATATATAAATAGAGAGAGAGAGAGAGAGAGAGAGAGAGAGAGAGAGAGAGAGAGAGAGATAGTGTATAAAAAGACAGTTCTAAGGAACAAGTTCTACATCTTCTAGATTCTTTGAGGACGTGGACCATGGACTCAAAAAGATTTTATACTTAAATTGTAGCTGTAAAAAAATATGCATATATGATACTAAGATTTAGAGCAGAGGATCTGTAAACCGAGTCGTGTGCTACTGTTATAGTACTGTTATAGCAGAAAGCCTGTGTGTGAATATGAACAAAATCCAACAACTACACATTTTTGGGTGGGTCTGGTCTGACGTTTTAAGTTTATTTACGTAAAACAAAACAAAAAACATTGCATCTCTTGTTAGTGAACCGTTTATCCAGTTTGTCCTTTAGAGCGTGAATAAGTTTTGGCATTTGGTTTCGGATGATAAACTAAAAACTGCGTTTAGTGTCGCTGTGTGTGTTCATTTTAACGACATAATGAACAATATAAAAAAAGATTTAGCTTTTGGCTGGAAAGTCAGTTTTTTTTCCATTTTAAGAAATTGTGTTTCTTAATTTTTTTCATCTTTCTCTACATTGAAATGGAGAGAAAGGTGTCGAAACGAATATGCTAATTGCTAATACAGCTAGCCCCTTTTGTTTTTACACTCATTTGGGTTTCAGGTTATTTTCCATATTTTGACTTGGGAAAGGGTTGTTTAGATGTTAAAACAGATAAATACTATAGTCTTACCCTTTGGCCTTTCCTCAGTAAACAAATCGATTACAATATCACCCAGAGTTGTTTCAAGAAGCACCGCCATTCTGACTCTGTAATCTCGCGAGAGAAAGGCTTCTCTTACATGCGCAGTTTCTATGGTCTAGGTCTAGCTACTTGAATGATTCGTTGTTGCGTGGTTGAGCTAATTCAATAAAATGACTAGATCTCTTATTTTTGTTTTATTTATGCTTTTTGCTTCGACAACATTTACTGAGTCATCGTCTAGTCAGCTGAATACGGTAAGGATTGATGTTCTATTTCTGACGAAATGGAATAAAGACAGAAAAAACATGTTAAAGTTAGCATAGTGTTAGCCTCTGGGTTGCTTCAAAAGATAACACTAGTTTGTCTGATATCTAAGGTGTTACAACTTTCCGTCGCTTTAAATTATTATTTCCAACAGGAAAACATCATTATCAATGTAACAGCAAGGCCACTGGCAGATGCACAACTACGGGACATCAGTAATTTGCAGGTAGGTAAGGTGTTCTTTTTCAATCCCTAGCTATTTAATAAAGCTTATGTAGGCTCCTCACACCGTACGATCTAGATAGTTTTGGAGTCAATCGCGTTTGGTGGAGGTCAGAAACCAGCTGAAGACCATGGGTGACAGGGCCTTTGAGGCCGCCGTTCCCCATATGTGGAATAAGATAGGACTTTATTGTTCCCACAGAGGGGAAATTCACTTGTACAGCAGCTCTTAGACAGGAAAAGTGCAAAAAGAAAGGTGCGCATGCAATATAATATATATATACACACATCACAAGGATTATTAGGAACACCTGTTCAATTTGTCATTAATGCAAGAATCTAATCAACCATGGCAGTTGCTTCAGTGCATTTAGTGGTGTGGTCCTGGTTAAGACAATCTCCTGAACTCCAAACTGAATGTCAGAATGGGAAAGAAGGTTTTAACGATATTACTACTCTTACCGATACTGCTTAACGGTCCGGTACTTGAACGGTATTCTTATCAGTACTTTGTGTTGTGTGTGTTAACAGAATTAACATTTCTTTATTTTTTTAATGTAAAATTAATAAAACAATTATTTGTAGTGCAAGAAACAGCCATGTTTGAACAAATTGCTATTATACAAAAAACAAATGAATGTAAAACAAATGACATAAACTATATTTTTCTGCTAAAGATCATACAGTGGTACAAATTAGGGATGCACCGATACAGTATCTGGTATCGACCTCGATACCACATTTTTGGAACTACTTGTACTCGTTAAAAGTCCCCCGATACCTGGGGCCGATACCACGGTCTGAGAAATGTCTATGTTTGAGCGGCGCGTAAGGGGTTAATCACAGGCGCCGAGTGCCCGCCTCAGGCCCCGGCTGCGCTGCAAGCAGCTCAGAGCGGGGAGAACGAAGGCAAGATGAGACATGGCAGCCGTGTGGATCTATTTCAAAGTGAATGAAGACAAAACAAAACAAAGGCGGACTGCAAATTGTGCTAAATTGTCCAGAGGAGGCTCAAAAGGTAGCGCATTTAACGCAAGTAATTTAATCAAGCACCTAAAATCCCAACACGACAACGAGTATAAAGAGTTTACCCACGCTTCTAAACCAACACAACCCCACACTGCCGCAAACTCTTGTCCAGAGACAATCCACGTGCTGTGAAAATAACACAGGCAATCATCGAGTACATTGCATTGAGTGACCAGCCACTTTCGGAGGTAGAAAATGTGGGATTCATGCGTCTCCTCCATGTTATGATGTCCCAAGCCGCCGCTACATGACTGACACGGAGCTGCCTAAACTACACGACTCCGTGAAAAAACACATCCACAGCCTACTGCAAGCCTCCTCTTCGTTTAGTTTCACCACGGATATTTGGACAAGCAGTGTTTGCCACGTGCCTTGTTTTTTTGTTAAATTATATGACTAAAGCTGTAAATTTAAATCATATTTTTTTTATTAAGTACTCGGTATCGGTATCGGCGAGTACTGAAATGCAAGTACTCGTACTCGTTTTCCAAAAAAGTGGTATCGGTGCATCACTAGTACAAATGTTGATTTTATTCTCTCATTTCTCTCAAAAGAAATCAACAGAATTTCTACATAAGGTTAACAAACCAGGGAGATTTTACATTTATTTTAAATGACGTGAACAACGTTGATTCAACATGATTTTAGCATACATACCAGACGTAGATGGGGCAACAACTAGAGACGAGCTAGCTAGGCAGTTGAAAACTTTGAATTCCTCTGTCTGCACATAATGCACTTTTGAAAGGTGCTTAGACAGATTGCTTGTGTTTCCAACCTTACATGCAAACATTTTGTTGCACTTATGATAACGAGCGTTGTCTGCATCAACTCTAGAGAAGTGTAACCACACTTAGGAACATTTTGCTCTCTCCGCCATCGTCACTCTTTGTATTAAGCGGGAGTTTTCGTACTGTTATGTGTGCGCCGCGCTCGTTCTTGTGGTGTGTGTGTGACTGACAGACAGCCTCTGCGGCGCACATGAGAGATCTCGCAGATCTCACAGACAAACGTCTTAATGTGAAAAAAGAGAAATGTTTGGTGAGATAAAATGTGCACGACAACATTATTACGCAAAAATACATGGTACATTCATTTTTTTCCCCTCCAGTACCGAAAGCAGAATCGATAGCGTCAGATCTTACTGATACTACGGTCTTTCATAATTTAGCCCCGGGGCCAGTTTAATACCGGGTTTCGGTACCCATCCCTAGCCACAACACGCACAACCTTGAGGCGGATTGGCTACAACAGCAGAAGACCCCACCGGGTACCACTCATCTCCACTACAAATAGGAAAAAGAGGCTACAATTTGCATGAGCTCACCAAAATTGGACAGTTGAAGACTGGAAAAATGTTGCCTGGTCTGATTCAGAATTTGGCGTGAACAGAATGAGAATGTTTTCTTGGCACACTTTAGGCCCCTTAGTGCCAATTGGGCATTGTTTAAATGCCACGGCCTACCTGAGCATTGTTTCTGACCATGTCCATCCCTTTATGACCACCATGTACCCATCCTCTGATGGCTACTTCCAGCAGGATAATGCACCATGTCACAAAGCTCGAATCATTTCAAATTGGTTTCTTGAACATGACAATGAGTTCACTGAACTAAAATGGGCCCCCACAGTCACCAGTTCTCAACCCAATAGAGCATCTTTCAGATGTGGTGAAACGGGAGCTTCGTGCCCTGGATGTGCATCCCACAAATCTCCATCAACTGCAAGATGCTATCCTATCAATATGGGCCAACATTTCTAAAGAATGCTTTCAGCACCTTGTTGAATCAAAGCCATGTAGAATTAAGGCAGTTCTGAAGGTATTAGGCCTAGTCCACACGGACACGGGTGCTTTTATAACCGGAGTTTTTCCTCCTGCGTTAAAAAAAAAAAAAATCCCGTCCACAAATGCTCGCATGAAAACGCAAAAATCCGTTATCAAGCGCTGTCAAGAGCATGCCACACCAGCAGGCGGCGATATCACCCTAATCGTAAAGGCGAGTTGGCCAATCAGACCAGCGGATAACAGCGCACACTCTGACGTCGCAAGGCCAAAACGCCGGATTTACTTTCCACACGACAACACTGCAACCGGCGTTTCTGAAAATCCTCACCCTGGCAGGGGTTTTCAAAGGGTTCACGTGGCAGAGGTGTTGGTTAGCAGTTAGTGAGTTCAAAACCCGGCCGACTCAAACATTCTCGGCCGACTCTGGTATTTCTGTGAGGAGTCTGCATGTCCTCCACGTGTTACCGTGGGTTCTCTCCGGGTACTCCGGCTTCCTCCCACCATCCAAAAACATGCATGTTTAGGTCAATTGGCAACTCTAAAGTGTCCCTAGTGAATGAATGTGAGAGTGAATGGTTGTTTGTCACTGTCTGTCTAAATGTTAGCCCTGCAACTAACTGGCCATTGTCCAGGTTGTACCCCGCCTCAGGCCCCAAGCTGCTGGGATAGGCTCCAGTCACCCGCGACCCCTAACGGTAGAAAATGAATGAATGAATATATATATATACACACACAATCTTAGCAGCATTTTAAATAGAATAAATGCAGTATTTTAAATAAGTATCCACAGGCGGTGGATGCTTTTAAAAAAAGGACTCAAAGTATATTTTAGCTAGATTATTTAAAATTTAAACTAATTGCTAATTGTTTTATTATGCCTGTTTTATACTGTTTATACTGTGCCTTACAAATAAAATGCATTATTATATATATTCAACACGTTCTGCTTATTTGATCAGATGTTCATCTGCATTTTGTTGCCTTGTAAAATATGTCATGGCTGAAACATTTAATCTAAACTTTAGGCCTTTTTGATGGGTTGTATTAAATTTAGCTTTGATTTTACAGATTAATTTTAACATATCCGTTGATGACAAGCGGGTGTTGGTTAATGACATCCCTGTGGAGCTGACAGGAGTCACAAGGTTCAACTGCCAAGCACTTTTTTGTAAGTTTCACTTCAAGAAAAGTAATTTATTTTTACTCAAAATACTCAATGCTTTTTTCATTAAAGAAAAACTAAAATTGTTTATTTTCATGGTGTAATTTCCTTATCAGATTGTGTTATTATTGTGTCACACACATATATTTTCTTAACTATGTGAGAATTTTGAGTAATTTAATACTCTCGAGGAGTTCGGACATAATATATACTAGTCTAATATCTGACTGCTCACAGATGTCTACAAACAGTAGATATACAGAGTTGTTTGACAGTTCAGTAAGAGCACTTTTAATAAAAAGTTTAAGTACTTTTAGCTAATCTCTGGTAGGTGGCTAGTGCTCAATCTTGATTTTAGCAATGCTTTGAGACTGCAGCTTGAAGATGACAGTCAGTTATCTTTGAACTTACAAAATTATGAGCTATAAAATAGTAAATAGTAATAGTAAAACGTTGAGGACAAAACAGATCAGTACATAAACATGTGGTGCATAAACACCAATGGTGTTCCAGCTGTAACATTTACATTTAGTCATTTAGCAGACGCTTTTATCCAAAGCGACTTACACTCACCAGTAGGCCTGCACGATTCTGGGAAAAATATGAATCGCGATTTTTTTAGCTTAGAATTGATATCACGATTCTCTGCAACGATTTTTTTTTCTCATGAAATGTAATGTTCATTGCACACATGAACCATGACAAAACAAAACAAAATGGAAGTACCAAAAATATTTGTTTTGGCACCTATAGAACATTGCACATCACCACAAGCCTGTAAACATAGAGGCTTCAATGAATAAAGAAGAAACACTCTTTAACTGCTTGCCTTTTGTACAATTAACATTCAACTGGCCATTCAAGTAGGTTACCAAAAATAGAAGTTTAACGCTGCGCTGAATATGGCCTGAACATGGCTCTAAATAGGCTAATTGAAACGCGTCATTCAACATTCTGAGGGTTCAGTGTCTAAAGAAAAGGAGCAATTGGCCATTGAAGTGAAGTCGCAGTATCAAAAACTAATAATTTATTTTGTATATATAGCGGCACCTTGTCTTTAATTGCTGGTTGTGGTGTTACCTTGCGGTGCTGCAACAAGGGCAACGCATACCTTGCAAATAACACCAGATTGACCCTCGTCTTCTTGCTTGAATCCAAAATACTTCCACACCACTGAATGTGAGCCTTTTTTCGGAACAATTTGAGACTGAGTGGTTGGCTGATTCTCGTCACAAGGACCTGGGTTTTCATATCCATTTTGTTTATTTCAGAACTACCACGCTCGCTCGACGAGTGAAACACGAGACTAAAAGGTGCTTTGTCGTTGGCTGAGGGTGACATCCTGTGAGAGCGGTCCTTTCAAAATAAAGGCAGATTTTTTATTTTTTTTTTCTAAATCGAAGTCATTTAAAAATTAAATCGTGAACAGGGTGAATCGAGATCGCGATTTTATAACGATTCATCGTGCAGGCCTACTCACCAGTGGTACATTTACGGATGATGCTTTCATTTAAAGCGACTTATTATGGTTCCATTCACCAGTGTCACAGCTGGAACACCACTGGAGGCAAGGTGGGTTAAGTGTCTTGCCCAAGGACACAATGACAGTATGGACTGTGGGGAGAGCGGGATTCGAACCGCCTACCTTCCGGTTGAAGGGCGACCGCTCTACCACTGAGCCACTGCCGCCCCTGTAACACTGGGATAAAAGCGTCAGCTAAATGACTAAATGTAAATGAGTTCAAGATCAAAAGTTACATAAAACAGGAATGTCATAATTCTTTTATCTTTATTTTTCCCCAGATGAGTTTGTACCACTGTTGCAACCGCAGAGAACACTGCATTATGGGAAATGATTATATATTATACCCTTTGTTTCAAGTGTGCTC
The DNA here is from genome assembly GCA_024416835.2 of Perccottus glenii. Classification (NCBI taxonomy): domain Eukaryota; kingdom Metazoa; phylum Chordata; class Actinopteri; order Gobiiformes; family Odontobutidae; genus Perccottus; species Perccottus glenii. Next base: position 27,662,235 of record CM044564.2, on the reverse strand, counting down.
CCCAAAATCTCAGTTTGTTATGTGTACAGCCCTTTCCCTTGATCTAAATGAGTGTTGGGTCATCACTTTGTTTCTCGTGAATGCACAAAACAAGGGTTAAGGGCTAGAATTGGGATTGGGCCAAAGTGTGTGTAAAATGGGTAGAGAAACTCAAGTAGGGTTTTGTGAAAACTGACTGTAGCCTCTACATTGGATGTATTCTTTAATAAACATAAGACTTTGAACAGCTTTGGGGCACAGACTACTAAGTCTTCTTTCAGTGGACAGCTCCAATGGCAGCAGTGAGTTTGAATCAGGTGACCTGGTTTCCACTGTCACACGTGTCATGGTGAGCCAGAATCGAATGTACAGCAACTCTGAAGAAGTAGTGGCCCTTCAGGTGTTCAGTGAGGTCATTGAGATGGAGGGAAAACAGGTAAGATCATTTTGCCCTGTAAGATATGTGATTGAAAACCTTTTTTACAATGCCGTTTTCCACATGTTCCATTGTTTAGGTTCAGCAGCCTGACATGTGTGAAGTAAAGATACTACTAAGCCCAGAATTTCAGAAGCTCGCTCAGTTCACCAACATTTACCCCATTGGACACAGTGAGCTCTCCAGAGCACCCAGAGAAAACGACGTGGTGGTCACAGACCCAACAAGTTCCAGAAAAGGTACAAAACTCTGTGTAAGATCTTCTTTTTAATAGACTGTATTAAATTTCTTTGTCATTTTGTGGTCATAGTTTTGGAATTAGAGACGAAACGTCTTCACCTTAAAAACTGAGACAAGATGCTTTTACTTAAACCTTTTGTCAAGATGTTCTGGATGACTGAGAACCTTCACAGATACATTGCATAAGCAGAACTGAATGTACAACACTGCTGTGTCTCATAATTTTTCTTTTTGGATTTTAAAAAGCTGGAAAAACCCTGAAAACTATTTCCAGCCTCTCACATCATTGCACACAAGGATTTGTTAACTTCTTGAATTTAGTTATTGGCAATGTATGTCTTTCTGTGAGATATGATATGACCCCAGGAACATGTTTAAAGTCACATAGCTGACTCTCACCTTGCAACAGAGTCAAACACAAGTCTCTTTAGGGATAGCTCTATGGCGTCAAAATTATGACTTGAGAGGGGCAAATAATATGACCACAAGCAAATTATTGCAATTCTCGCATGCAGATACGAACTCGCCACGCGCACATTATACTATACATGTACATGCAAATTAAATAAACGCAGGCGCTACACGCATAATAATTAAACGCGCACATACTAACAAGCACGTACTGACACCCATAGTATACTTCCATGCTCAAAGTATCAACATCTCATTAACGGCAACATAGCCTGTAAGGCTGGTAAAGAAGCCCATAAACACTTGCGTTTGCAGATCTCACATGGCAGGACTGTAGCAAAAGTCACGCGAGTGAAGACCCCCAGTTGAGCGTGCCGTATGAGTTGCAATGAGAGATTTGTGTGTATTTTAAAGATTTTTGTAGATTTGGCTTTTGCAAATCTAGGTGCGCGTTTGCAGATTGGTAGAAATGTTTGCAAATCTTTGTACAGTTGCAAATTCCCTGTGCACTTGCAGATCAGCTTTCACATTAGCACGCAATTTACACATGCTTAAACTTACGGACTTGAGTGTGCAAACTTGCAAATCGAAATACGCTCACACAACTCTCTGCACACATTTGCAAATAGTTTTGCTACAATAATAGCCCCATAGTAGAGACTTTTTTCAGATTGGGGCAGGACAAACTGGAGGCACTGGCCCTCCTGTGATTGGTCACTTTCCAGAAAGACCCGCCCCGTGACCTCTTCAGTCTCTTCAAGGCAGCCGTTAAAGAAGCAGCAGGTGGAGAACGAGTGGTAAGTTAGTGAATTATCCCAAAGTCTACTCACTAAAGTAGTTTTATTGTGGTTTCCACTTACACATATGTACATGCTCCTACATATATACATATAAGGTGATCAAGTTAGGGCTGTACTAGAATAATCGAATATTCGAATATTCGTTCGGTGGGGTGGCATTCGATTTTTAGTTTTGAGATTCGAATATTCTTTTTTTATATATATATTTTTTTTGTGTGTTTAGTATCACTTATGCACTGTCCGTTTTCGGAGCATAAACATGCCCGTGTAATGTGTACCGGAAACTGTTCTATTTAAAAGATTATTAAATGTTTATTAATATTCAAAGAATGTGTTCCACCTGATCATATTGCACCAAATGCAACACTGCACTCCACTGGGTCTGCCGCAACACATTTACGATGCCGAGTGTGAAACGTGAAAGATGATACAAATGCAAACCGACTGTAATTCCCAAGTACTTTAGACACAAGTGGTTTCCTCTACTGATGAATTTATTAGCATCCGTCTTTCAATAGCGCCATAAAAACACCGTGAAAACTGATGAAACACACAGATAAAACAACAGTTAGCTTAACGAAAATAAGTACAATTGATACATTAACTTCTAGAAAATAAAACAGACAAAAACAAACTTGTTGGCTGAGTACCATGAGAGGGATTAGCTTTGGAGATCTTCTGTCCTTTACCTTATAAATTTAAACTTTAACTTTTAGCGTAATTATTCTCTTAATCATGTATCCTTTCTTGGTTTCTGGAGATCGCTACTTCTGCTCTAATCAATCTACCACTGCGTATACAAAGCCTAACTCTGCGCTACAGCGCCTCTGGTGACACTTCACAAAACACACCAAATAACAGTTTACACAGAAAATTAACAGAAATGAAAATGGCAGTTACACCGACACTATTATTATATATTTAGCCCCACCCACGAAGCTTCAATATTCGATATTGATTGCCACCTAAGCTTCGAAGCTCAAAAAATGGCATTCGAAACAGCCCTAGATCAAGTATAGACATTTTAAGCAACAATTAGCTTGGCACATAACTGATGAATGCCAGCATCAGTAGTAGCCAAGTCCTTTCTGTTAGTCTACTCATAATGACTTCTGTTTTATATCTGTGGTTAAAATACTGTGTAATATTTTTAGATCGTCATTACATTATTTACATAAATGCTAATTTCTCTGATTTTACTGTTTAAATGTTGCCCTTCTGGGCAGATACAGGGGTATAATTAAATTTTTTGGTCTCTTTCAGTTCACTTACCATTACTACCAACACCTCATCAACAATGGCCTCCACAGTTAAATTACTGTACTGTTGAGTTGTAAAAGGCAGCAGAGAAGTGGTATTACAGTTTTAGTAGATTTTAGCATTTAATGAGTTGTATTACCATATAAATGAAAGCTCTTTCAATATATACAAATTTGACTCATTTTCACTGTGTTCTCTTGTTGATCTTACCTTTTGTTTCAAAAACCTGATCAAGAAACCTTCCAGCTGTTCAATACCACCTCCCAGTTCAAATTTAGGAAGAGTCACATCAAAACCCGTGACATAACACAAAACTGTTATTACAATGACTAATGATAGATTAAGATTTTACCATGTATACATTACTTACTGCATAATGAAATGACACTGTGGCGATATACCCAGTAACTTTGACAAAAAGGACTGAAGGGAGGGGATGACCTCAATGAATGATCTTTTGTGGAATTATTTATTGAACAGTTGTGCTCATAAGTTTACATAGAATGTAAGGGGTTTGGCCATTTTTCAGAGAATATGAATAACAAACTTTTTTTTATTTATGAAAGTTGTATGTAATTTGCTGCGAGTACGCAAATAATCAGCTTGCACAGAGCAGAAACTGTGTCCATGTTTAATTATTACGCCTGTAGCTTTGTGTAGAGCTTGCGTTTGTTTAATTTATGTGCATAAATTTATAATGTGCATGAGGAGAGTTCATATCTGCACGTGTAAATTTAAATAATTTGCTTGTGGACATATTTGCCCCTCTTAAGTACTGTCGTAATTCTGATGCCATATAGCTCAACCAAAGTGTACTGTAGCAACTGGACCCGTACTACTCCATGGAAATGTAAGTGATTCCAGTTTGTTCTGATGTAGGTGAGGAGCAGGTAAGGTCCCACACCACCAGTCAATATGTGTTGAAGCGGTCGGAGACCACACAGGAGGAAATTGCAGCACCAGGAAAGCTTCCAGAAACACCCCTGCGCATGGAGCCTGACCTGCTGTACAATACCAGATACCGAGAAGACTTGGATAGAGAGATGGGACAGCCTGGACCCATTCATACAGAGACCTCTCCTAAAGAATTAATGTCATCTTATTCTGTAAGTAACGCATACATCTACTTTTAAACCAAGAATCTGCTAAATCTTGAAGAACTTTTTAATGCCCATAGTTGACCTTTTAGTTTAGAAACCCAACAATCCCTCAGATGGCACCATCCACTTGGTGGCAGAGGCAAGAAAAGTGCTTTTTAGTTTTTCTAGTGCCCTAGAAACTACAGATGAACGATAGTTATTGGACCGACAAACTATCAGCCGATAATGGCGAAAAATAAAAAAAATTATATCAGCCCAATAATTAAATTTAATCCAAAAGGTAGTTCCAATATTATGGTACTCAACACTGAGAAAATGTACGCATTTGTACAAGTTGGATTTGCTGCTCCTCCAGATAAAAATCTGCCGTAGTTATTACTAAAATAATAATAATTAAAACGGCAAGCAGTGTCAAACAACCCTCCACTTAAAACCACCAGCGCTATATAGAATATATAATAAATATAGAATATATAATAAATATAGAATGTTGGCAAATAACAAAACAACCACAACGTTTGTGGAGTTTTTTTTGGATGGATAAGTATTTTGCATAAGGAGTACCATTTAGGAGGTCGCAAGTTCCACCCATAATGGAGGATTTCCTGTTTGTCAGGGGGAATTATAATAGCCTGACTACGTCAGACTTCCTACTTCCGCTCAATTGCATTTCGCTTATGTACTCAGTCTGATACAGCATCAGCGCTTTCTGTTTGCCACCGCCTGAAACAGCCGGGCCAATCAACGAACAGAGGGCGGCCTGAGAGCCGCTAAGCTATGCTAAGCGCCGAGTTTTACATTGTAGGTTAGAGAAATCGAAAACCGAAACGGCCGCGGAAATGGGAAACGAGACACGGGATGCAATTCGCTCTGTTATGGAGAACATTCAACTCTTTTTCACACTGAAGCCAGAACAAGAAGAGTGTTTGATAAACATTTTAAATGGAGGTTTACAGTGGAAGTTCAATCATGTATTTGAGTTCGATGCATGATGTCTGTGCTTCGATGCGGCTGTACAGGCGCATAACATACGTCATAACTAAACGTATCTAATTGGCTTACGGGTAACCAATGATTTTAAACTTCAGACAAGCGCCCCCAAGCGAGAGAGAAAACACTTCTCTATTATGCCATTCCAGACTCTGTCTACGAAGCAAAGTGAAGTAGACGGAGTCTGGTATTACCAGGCTAGAATTATAAGGCCATAATAAGATTTTTTGTTTGCCTTGATGTGTAGAATGTGTATTCTACATTTTAGGCATCTAGGCCAATAAAATTGTACTTTCACTTTCTATTGACATAATGTATTTTCACTTTTCCAGGGTGTGCTGTAGAGCCCCCTTTTAATGTGTTTGTATGGGACCACCAAAATAAATCATTTTTTGCCAATCTACTATAGTATAGAAAAGCTGAGGCCGTCTGTCAGACAGTTAAAGCTAAAAAGAGGATGGATGCTGCAACAGGACAATGACCCAAAACACAGAAGTAAATCAACTTCAGAATGGTTTCAGGAGAACAAAATACACGTTCTGGAGTGGCCAAGTCAAAGTCCTGACTTGAACCCCATTGAGATGCTGTGGCATGACCTCAAGACAGTGATTCATGCCAGACATCCCAGGAATCTGACTGAACTGCAGCAGTTACTTATTCCTGCCTCTTCTGTCATTGTTTGCATGTTATCCTCATTAAAAATATGAAAACCTATAAATGTTTGGGTGGTTTTAGTTAAAGCAGACACTGTTTTATCATTTGGGTTATTTTGACAAAGATCAGATCACATAGTGATAGTTTTATGCAGAAATGTGAGAAATTCCAAAGGCTTCAGATACTTTCTCATGCCACTGTACCATATTTAAGTGAAATACAGCCCAGATGTATTTTAGATGGTCTTCTGTGTCACATGATTACGGCATGGATAGCACCTGTGTGGTGCTGTTTTTCACCAACAACCATATTTTAAGTATTTCTTTCAAGTATATACATTCCTAAGTTTTATTTGTATTTTATATTGCCTTTGCTATAAAGTTATTATTGATTTTTCTCTTAAGGAGCACAAAGTATCAATAAAAAAGTACCAGAAACGTCAACTAAAATGTGTAAATGTAACACTGTTGAATGTAAGTCGCTTTGGATAAAAGCGTCTGCTAAAGGACTAAATGTAAGTGTAATCAAAAATTTGAAAATGTTGGTATCGCCCATCACAACCCCCAAGGCCACATTGCTCTCTGCACTTTCTGTAGTGCATTGCAGTTATAAGGGGATATTAAACCTGGTAAATAACTTGTTTTTTTTTGGTAAATACATGAACTTATAAGATGTGAAACTACAAAAATCAATGTCGGAATTTTTTATAATCGAAATTTTTATAACCGACATTATTGATTATGACGACTACTTGTTGTCCAGTCTACAATGCAGTGTAATAGAGAGGTGTACCACTTATTTGTGACAACTCTTGTAGAAACCCAAGAGGATTACATCAAGGAAAGCTTGTTATGACCTTTTTATATTTTCGTTTCAGATCAGATTTATATTAAATACAAGATTTTGTTTGACAGGCCATGTGTCAGTGGCTGGAGCGGGCCAGGGAGCGCCTTCGGCATTTCTGCTCCGAGTCGCTGCCTCTCTTTTTCCTGGTCATGTGGGTTGTTGTGATCGGTGTGGTTGGTTCAGCAGTTATTGTCAAGATCTTGGACATTTTTTTCCCAACCTGTGATCACAAGTGAGTATGTTACGGCCTCTGCACAACTTTATTTTTAAAAACAATGTCACAAAGGCTTTATGAATAAAAAACTGTAAAATTAACAGTAATTGCTGACTTGTTGATGGCCCTTTATTATTCTCTTTTGCAGAAATATTTTTCACATCTACCCAATCACTTTAATGCCTGAGGATGAGAAGCACACATTGGAGAACATTGAAATAGAAAAAGAGGAAGAAAGGAAGCCTTGAAGAAACAAGGATCCTTAATTCCCAGTATCTAAACTCGGCTCTTGTTTCTCTGTAATTGTTTTGCTAGCGTCTAGTCCCCAAACTGAACTGGAAGGTTGGTTTTTTCCCTTCTGCTAATTCCTCTGACTTGGCTTCTGTTACATGAAATATACAGGATGAAGATGATTTAGTTACCATAATAGAACTAGTTATCTTTCAGGTCAGGAAAATTAAGTATTTTACATTTACACCACACAAAAAATGCACAAATGCAGAACTGTTAAGTACCTACAGCCCGGATTTGACACCTGAATTGTTTGATGTAGCTGTTCTTTCTGGTCTGTCACAGCATATACAGAGACGTTATGACGGCTTTAATGTTGACTGTCCTGCCTAACAGTGCCTCATTCACTCACTTCTATTAAATCCTAGGACTGTGTCCTAACAGGATTTGAAATTTATTTTACTGTTTTGTAGTAAAGGACTCCTAATCACTTGAAACTGCACTACTACTGAAATGTCACCTGACAATGAACAATGTGTAACATGACTGTAAATGCATGAAGTTGCTTTCACAAATCAAAGATGTGTTCAGTTTTCTGAATGCATCATGTACAAGTGAAAAAGTGCACGTGTAGGCTATTGAGTCACATAAACCTGGGTAACTGATGACTCAAACAACCCACCTGTAAATCCCTCTAAACTCACCAGAACAATGAGCAAATGTCTTCTGTTGTATAAAAATGTTCAGACTACAGCTGGGCTGTTTGAGTCTTAGCTCATGCTCGATTAAATGCTTTTCCATTAAATGTTTTTTTCCATATGACTTTCATGTGTCATTTTGTATTGTTCTAAAGTCTAGCATATTCATTAATTTTCTACCGCTTTGTCCCGTTAGGGGTCGCGGGTGACTGGAGCCTCTCCCGGCAGCTTTGGGCCTGAGGCAAGGTTCACCCTGGACAGTGGACAGTTAGTCGCAGGGCTGACATTTAGAGACATACAGTGACAACTATTCACTCTCACATTCATTCACTAGGGACACTTTAGAGTTGCTGATTAACCTGTACATGCATGTGTTTGGTGGGAGGAAGCCGGAGTACCCGGAGAGAACCCACGGTAACACGTGGAGGACATGCAGACTCCTCACAGAAAGACCAGAGTCAGCCAAGAATGTTTTGAGTCAGCAAGAAGGTGAGCAACCTGCTGGGAGGCAGGAGTGCTAACCACTCTTCCACGTGCACCCCGATAGTTGTTGAGCACTGTAGCATCAAGACTGCTCTTCTTTAGGAGAGGCTTAATGACAGCAGTTTTTAAGGCCCTTGGAAATGTTCCAGACTGTAAGGAATTATTGAATATATCAGTGAGTTGTGGTAACAAACTGCTTAGTACTGATTTTAGAAATCTAGTGGGTAAAACATGGAGGCAGCAGGTGGATGAACTCAGGCTGGAGACAGTTTTTTCAATTGTTCTGTCATTAATAGGTGTAAAATGTGTTAACCCAACCAAATGCCTCCTTGATAGCTGCAGTGTTGTTTTATGCCCTTTGGACTGTATCGCATGTTTAATCCCTTGAACCTTGTCGTTAAAAACAACTCATTGCATTTAATGGAAACTAGGGCCGTGACTTTAACGTGTTAATTAAGATTAATTAATTACGGGACT
>CM044564.2:27555916-27645916 GCA_024416835.2 Perccottus glenii | reverse complement strand
GTGTGATAGGTGTGGTCCCCTTGGCTTTTTTGTTCATAAGCCCATACTGGATGTGTGTACTAAGTTTCATTTGCCTACGACAAACTAAATTTTTCACTTCCCATTGACTTTTTCCAAATATTTGGGACGTTGCTATGGCAACACATTTATAGATAGGGGGTGGTTGTCATTGGCTTTTATGTTCGTCATGACATAAGAGATGTGTGTACCAAATTTCATGTCTCTATGACAAACTAAATTCTGGGTCCCATTATAAGTTTGTAGGGGCGCTGGAGAGCCATTTCTAAAGATAACCCTTTTATTTACATATCTTGTGTTCAGGTCATAAATGTGCACAAATGCCTTTTGGGTCCAACTCGATCTGAGAATGCGTTTGAGAGTTAAGAGACGTTTTATTTTTACAAAAATGGCCACCTCGTTACAGGCTTGCCACACCCATACCCGATAAGATATCAACAACAAAGTCACATCTTTGGTTGGCACACGTGTCTAGATGATACTCACCAAATTTGGGGCCATTTAGATTAAAACACAATGATTTGGATCTTTTTGCAAGGGGTGCGATTTTAGTGGCCATGCGTTTCACCCCACATGGCGGACTTCCTGTTGAGTTTAGAGTGTGGCTGTCATTGACTTTTCTGTTTGCCCTGAAGTGTCCTATGGATGTATACCAAGTTTCATTTTTCTACATTGGAATAAAGTTACTTTCACTTTCCATAGGCTCCATGTATTTTGACTTTTCTAGGGTCGCCACTGAGTCATTTTTCGTATTTTTTTCGGGACTTCAAATACATCAATTTTTCGCTGGGCTTGAAATCTGGGACCAATAAAATGACTTTTAGTTGTCACGCTTACTGGGTTAAAATGAGGGTCATTTTGCAGAAAAATATGATAAAAAATATATACCGAATTATAATAAAAAAATATATAACTCGAGCAAAAAAGTCTAGAAAAACGCTTGTCTATTTTACATACACGTGTTTAGCTCATTTTGCCCAAGTTTGGTGTCTGTGGAATGAAGCAGCTATTGTCTGTGTACTTTTAAAAAGAGGTGTATTTTAAGTCGGTTCACATTTTCAATTCAAAATGGCCACCTTCCCGTGTGTGATAGGGTGTGGTCCCCATTGGTTTTTTTGTTCATAAGCCCATGGTGGATGTGTGTACCAAGTTTCATTTGCCTACAACAAACTAAAAATTTCACTTACCATTGACTTTTTTCACATTTTTGGGACGTTGCTATGGCAACACATTTATAGATAGGGGTGGTTGTCATTGGCTTTTATGCTCGTCATGACATAAGAGATGTGTGTACCAAATTTTATGTCTCTATGACAAACTAAATTCTTGGGTCCCATTATAAGTTTGTAGGGGCGCTGGAGAGCCATTTCTAAAGATAACCCTTTTATTTACATATCTTTGTGTTCAGGTTATGAATGTGCACAAACGCCTTTTTGGGTCCAACTCGATCCGAGAAGGCGTTTGAGAGTTAAGAGACGTTTTATTTTCACAAAAATGGCCACCTCGTTACAGGCTTGCCACACCCATACCCGATAAGATATCATAAACAAAGTCACAACTTTGGTTGGCACACGTGTCTAGATGATACTCACCAAATTTGGGGCCATTTAGATTAAAACACAATGATTTGCATCTTTCTGCAAGGGGTGCGATTTTAGTGGCCGCGCATTTCACCCCACATGGCGGACTTCCTGTTAAGTTTAGGGTGTGACTGTCATTGACTTTTCTGTTTGCCCTGAGGTGTCCTATGGATATACCAAGTTTCATTTTTCTACGTTGAAAAACTTACTTTCACTTTCCTTAGGCCCAATGTATTTTGATTTTGTAGGGGTCGCCACTGAGTCATTTTTCGTATTTTTTTTTCGGCGACTTCAAATACATAACATTTTCGCCGAGCTTGAAGTCTGGGACCAATAAAAATGACTTTTCGTGCATGTTCACTTGGTCAAATTTAGGATCATTTGGTCACAATAAAAATAAAAAAAAAAACCCGAGCAAAAACAATAGGCCCTCCCGGTCATCACCGGCTCGGCCTAATTAAAGCCGCAAGCGGCGATAAAGGCCCTCGCCTCCTTGAGACCGCTGGGACACATATATTCGGAGGATTGCATGTCGTGGCTTTAAAGCAAATTTGGAGCTGTTTAGATGAAAACCCTTTAGCACAAAGTGTACGATTTAGGTGGTCATGTATTCCACCCAACATTTTCTGTTGAGAAGGATCCTGGCAATTGGGAAATGGCATTTATTTCCCAATAGTTGCCTCTTCACAGACTCATTACGACCACAGCCACAAATCTATCAAAAAACAAATTGATAACTTTTTTTGCACACGTGTCTAGATGATACTCACCAAATTTGGAGCTGTTTAGATGAAAAGCCTTTAGACACAAGGGGTGCAATTTAGGTGGTCACGCATTCCACCCAACATAGTAGATTTCCTGTTGAGTTTACGATATGGCTGTAATACATTTTTCTGTTTGCCCTGAGGTGTCCTATGGATGTACCAAGTTTCATTTTTCTACATTGGAAAAAGTTACTTTCACTTTCCATAGGCCCAATGTATTTTGACTTTTGTAGGGTCGCCACTGAGTCATTTTTCATATTTTTTTCGCGACTTCAAATACATAAATTTTTCACGAGCTTGAAGTCTGGGACCAATAAAATGACTTTAGTTGCACGCTTTACTGGGTCAAATTGAGGATCATTTTGCAGAAAAATTATAATAAAAAAATATACCAAATTATAATAAAATAAAATATAACTCGAGCAAAAAGTCTAGAAAAACGCTTGTCTATTTTACATACATGTGTTTAGCTCATTTTGCCCAAGTTTGGTGTCTGTGGAATGAAGCAGCTATTTTCTGTTCTTTTAAAAAGAGGTGTATTTTAAGTCGGTTCACATTTTCAATTCAAAATGGCCGCCTTCCCGTGTGTGATAGGGTGTGGTCCCCATTGGCTTTTTTGTTCATAAGCCCATGCTGGATGTGTGTACCAAGTTTCATTTGCCTACGACAAACTAAAATTTCACTTCCCATTGACTTTTTCCAAATATTTGGGACGTTGCTATGGCAACACATTTATAGATAGGGGTGGTTGTCATTGGCTTTTATGCTCGTCATGACATAAGAGATGTGTGTACCAAATTTTATGTCTCTATGACAAACTAAATTCTGGGTCCCATTATAAGTTTGTAGGGGCGCTGGAGAGCCATTTCTAAAGATAACCCTTTATTTACATATTTTTGTGTTCAGGTCATGAATGTGCACAAACGCTTTTTGGGTCCAACTCGATCCGAGAAGGCGTTGAGAGTTAAGAGACGCTTTTATTTTCACAAAAATGGCCACCTCGTTACAGGCTTGCCACACCCATACCCGATAAGATATCAACAACAAAGTCACAACTTTGGTTGGCACATGTGTCTAGATGATACTCACCAAATTTGGGGCCATTTAGATTAAAACACAATGATTTGCATCTTTCTGCGCAAGGTGCGAATTTAGTGGCCGCGCTTTCACCCCACATGGCGGACTTCCTGTTAAGTTTAGGTGTGACTGTCATTGACTTTTCTGTTTGTTCTGAGGTGTCCTATGGATATACCAAGTTTCATTTTTCTACGTTGGAAAAAGTTACTTTCACTTTCCATAGGCCCAATGTATTTTGACTTTTCTAGGGTCGCCACTGAGTCATTTTTCGTATTTTTTTCGGGACTTCAAATACATAAATTTTTGCCGGGCTTGAAGTCTGGGACCAATAAAAATGACTTTTAGTTGTTCGCTTACTGGGTTAAATTGAGGATCATTTTGCAGAAAAATTATAATAAAAAAATATATACCGAATTATAATAAAAAATTAAAGCCGCAAGCGGCGATAAAGGCCCTCACCTCCCTTGAGACCGCGGGGACACATGCACTCGGAGGATCGCATTTCGTGCTTTAAAGCGTAAACTTCACGGTAATGTCAAATAACCGGGCCTGTGCTACTGCTGGGGCCTGCTACACCACCTTGTAATTTAGAGTTAAAGGTCTCCACAATCCCTGGTTTTCCTGGGAGCTGTCTGAACCTTTGAAAATAATAGATTATGCTTGGGCTAAGGCGAGAAAAACAAAGTACTGGCTGGAGATTTGAGATGACTCAGGAATCGCTGCACCCCCTGTTTAAAAAGGCAAAATGTAAATATAACTTGTCTAAAAGTACAAGGTTACAAGTTCCAAAGGTTTCTGAGGAGTTTTCTAAGACTCTAGCCGTGGCTCTGGAGGGGCCTCCTCTAAAGGAAGGATCCTGGCAATTGGGAAATGGCATTTATTTCCCAAAGAAATGGCTGCCTCTTCACAGACTCATTACGACCACAGCCACAAATATATCAAAAACAAATTGATAACTTTTTGGCACACGTTCTAGATGATACTCACCAAATTTGGAGCTGTTTAGATGAAAAGCCTTTAGCACAAGGGGTGCAATTTAGGTGGTCACGCATTCCACCCAACATAGTAGATTTCCTGTTGAGTTTACGATATGGCTGTAATAAACTTTTCTGTTTGCCCTGAGGTGTCCTATGGATGTACCAAGTTTTGTATTTCTACATTGGAAAAATTTACTTTCATTTTCCATAGAACCAATGTATTTTGACTTTTGTAGGGTCGCCACTGAGTCATTTTTCATATTTTTTTCTGGGACTTCAAATACATAAATTTTTGCCGGGCTTGAAGTCTGGGACCAATAAAAATGACTTTTAGTTGCACGTTTACTGGGTCAAATTGAGGATCATTTTGCAGAAAAATTATAATAAAAAATATATACCAAATTATAATAAAAAATATATAACTCGAGCAAAAAGTCTAGAAAAACACGCTTGTCTATTTTACATACATGTGTTTAGCTCATTTTGCCCAAGTTTGGTGTCTGTGGAATGAAGCAGCTATTGTCTGTGTTCTTTTAAAAAAGAGGTGTATTTTAAGTCGGTTCACATTTTCAATTCCAAAATGGCCGCTTCCCGTGTGATAGGGTGTGGTCCCCATGGCTTTTTTGTTCATAAGCCCATGGTGGATGTGTGTACCAAGTTTCATTTGCCTACGACAAACTAAAATTTTCACTTCCCATTGACTTTTTCAACATATTTGGGACGTTGCTATGGCAACACATTTATAGATAGGGGGTGGTTGTCATTGGCTTTTATGCTCGTCATGACATAAGAGATGTGTGTACCAAATTTTATGTCTCTATGACAAACTAAATTCTTGGGTCCCATTATAAGTTTGTAGGGGGCGCTGGAGAGCCATTTCTAAAGATAACCCTTTTATTTACATATCTTTGTGTTCAGGTCATGAATGTGCACAAACGCCTTTTTGGGTCCAACTCGATCCGAGAAGGCGTTTGAGAGTTAAGAGACATTTTATTTTCACAAAAATGGCCACCTCGTTACAGCCTTGCCACAACCATACCCGATAAGATATCAACAACAAAGTCACAACTTTGGTTGGCACATGTGTCTAGATGATACTCACCAAATTTGGGGCCATTTAGATTAAAACACAATGATTTGCATCTTTCTGCGCAAGGGGTGCGAATTTAGTGGCCGCGCGTTTCACCCCACATGGCGGACTTCCTGTTAAGTTTAGGGTGTGACTGTCATTGACTTTTCTGTTTGCCCTGAGGTGTCCTATGGATATACCAAGTTTCATTTGTCTACGTTGGAAAAAAGTTACTTTCACTTTCCATAGGCCCAATGTATTTTGACTTTTCTAGGGGTCGCCACTGAGTCATTTTTCGTATTTTTTTTTCGGCGACTTCAAATACATAAATTTTTCGCCGGGCTTGAAGTCTGGGACCAATAAAAATGACTTTTAGTTGTTCGTTTACTGGGTTAAATTGAGGATCATTTTGCAGAAAAATTATAATAAACAAATATATACCGAATTATAATAAAAAAAAATATAACTCGAGCAAAAAAGTCTAGAAAAACACTTGTCTCTTTTACATACATGTGTTTAGCTCATTTTGCCCAAGTTTGGTGTCTGTGGAATGAAGCAGCTTTTTCTGTGTACTTTTAAAAAGAGGTGTATTTTAAGTCGGTTCACATTTTCAATTCAAAATGGCCGCCTTCCTGTGTGTGATAGGGTGTGGTCCCCATTGGCTTTTTGTTCATAAGCCCATGGTGGATGTGTGTACCAAGTTTTATTTGCCTACAACAAACTAAAAATTTCACTTCCCATTGACTTTTTCACATTTTTGGGACGTTGCTATGGCAACACATTTATAGATAGGGGTGGTTGTCATTGGCTTTTATGCTCGTCATGACATAAGAGATGTGTGTACAAAATTTTATGTCTCTATGACAAACTAAATTCTTGGGTCCATTATAAGTTTGTAGGGGCGCTGGAGAGCCATTTCTAAAGATAACCCTTTATTTACATATTTTTTGTTCAGGTCATGAATGTGCACAAACGCCTTTTGGGTCCAACTCGATCCGAGAAGGCGTTTGAGAGTTAAGAGACGCTTTTATTTTCACAAAAATGGCCACCTCGTTACAGGCTTGCCACACACCCATACCCGATAAGATATCAACAACAAAGTCACAACTTTGGTTGGCACACGTGTCTAGACGATACTCACCAAATTTGGGGCCATTTAGATTAAAACACAATGATTTGCATCTTTCTGCTAAGGTGCGATTTAGTGGTCACGCGCTTTCACCTCACATGGCGAACTTCCTGTTAAGTTTAGGGTGTGACTGTCATTGACTTTTCTGTTTGCCCTGAGGTGTCCTATGGATATACCAAGTTTCATTTTTCTACGTTGGAAAAAAGTTACTTTCACTTTCCATAGGCCCAATGTATTTTGATTTTGTAGGGGTCGCCACTGAGTCATTTTTCGTATTTTTTTTTCGGTGACTTCAAATACATCAATTTTTCGCCGAGCTTAAAGTCTGGGAACAATAAAATGACTTTTCGTGCATGTTCACTGAATCAAATTTAGGATCATTGGGTCAGAAAAAAAAAAATCCGAAAAAACAATAGGCCCTCCCGGTCATCACCGTCCTAAAAATATAACTCGAGCAAAAAAGTCTAGAAAAACACCTGTCTATTTTACATACATGTGTTTAGCACATTTTGCCCAAGTTTGGTGTCTGTGGAATAAAGCAATTTTTTCTGTGTACTTTTAAAAAAGAGGTGTATTTTAAGTCGGTTCACATTTTCAATTCAAAATGGCCGCCTTCCTGTGTGTGATAGGGTGTGGTCCCCATTGGCTTTTTTGTTCATAAGCCCATGGTGGATGTGTGTACCAAGTTTTATTTGCCTACAACAAACTAAAAATTTCACTTCCCATTGACTTTTTTCACATTTTTTGGGACGTTGCTATGGCAACACATTTATAGATAGGGGGTGGTTGTCATTGGCTTTTATGCTCGTCATGACATAAGAGATGTGTGTACAAAATTTTATGTCTCTATGACAAACTAAATTCTTGGGTCCATTATAAGTTTGTAGGGGCGCTGGAGAGCCATTTCTAAAGATAACCCTTTTATTTACATATCTTTGTGTTCAGGTCATGAATTTGCACAAACGCCTTTTTGGGTCCAACTCGATCCGAGAAGGCGTTTGAGAGTTAAGAGACGTTTTATTTTCACAAAAATGGCCACCTCGTTACAGGCTTGCCACACCCATACCCGATAAGATATCAACAACAAAGTCACAACTTTGGTTGGCACACGTGTCTAGATGATACTCACCAAATTTGGGGCCATTTAGATTAAAACACAATGATTTGCATCTTTCTGCGCAAGGGGTGCGATTTTAGTGGCTGCTTTCACCCCA
Source organism: Perccottus glenii (assembly GCA_024416835.2). Classification (NCBI taxonomy): domain Eukaryota; kingdom Metazoa; phylum Chordata; class Actinopteri; order Gobiiformes; family Odontobutidae; genus Perccottus; species Perccottus glenii. The sequence goes on along the minus strand of CM044564.2, from coordinate 27,638,088 downwards.
CATGGCGGACTTCCTGTTAAGTTTAGGGTGTGACTGTCATTGACTTTTCTGTTTGCCCTGAGGTGTCCTATGGATATACCAAGTTTCATTTTTCTACGTTGGAAAAAGTTACTTTCACTTTCCATAGGCCCAATGTATTTTGATTTTGTAGGGTCGCCACTGAGTCATTTTTCGTTTTTTTTCGCGACTTCAAATACATAAATTTTTCACGAGCTTGAAGTCTGGGACCAATAAAATGACTTTTCGTGCATGTTCACTGGGTCAAATTTAGGATCATAGGTCGACAAGAAAGATAAAAAAAAAAAAACCCAAGCAAAACAATAGGCCCTCCCGGCCATCACCGGCTCGGCCTAATTAAAGCCGCAAGCGGCGATAAAGGCCCTCGCCTCCCTTGAGACCGCGGGACACATATATTCGGAGGATTGCATGTCGTGCTTTAAAGCAAATTTGGAGCTGTTTAGATGAAAACCCTTTAGCACAAAGTGTACGATTTAGGTGGTCATGTATTACACCCAACATTTTTGTTGAGAAGGATCCTGGCAATTGGGAAATGGCATTTATTTCCCAATAGTTGCCTCTTCACAGACTCATTACGACCACAGCCACAAATCTATCAAAAAACAAATTGATAACTTTTTTTTGCACACGTGTCTAGATGATACTCACCAAATTTGGAGCTGTTTAGATGAAAAGCCTTTAGACAGAAGGGGTGCGATTTAGGTGGTCACGCATTCCACCCAACATAGTAGATTTTCTGTTGAGTTTACGGTATGGCTGTAATAAACTTTTCTGTTTGCCCTGAGGTGTCCTATGGATGTACCAAGTTTTGTATTTCTACATTGGAAAAATTTACTTTCATTTTCCAAAGAACCAATGTATTTTGACTTTTCTAGGGGTCGCCACTGAGTCATTTTTCGTTTTTTTTTTTTCGGCGACTTCAAAAACATAACATTTTCGCCGAGCTTGAAGTCTGGGACCAATAAAAATGACTTTTTGTGCATGTTCACTGGGTCAAAATTAGGATGATGGGTGGAAAAGAAAAAAAAAAAAAAAAAAAAAAAAAATCCGAGCAAAAACAATAGGCCCTCCCGGTCATCACCGGCTCGGGCCTAATAAAAATTCTATGAATGTTAACCAAGGAAAGTCAGACATTGCTTTTTAACCATGCTTCAACAGAATTATTAAAAAAAATAAACTCATGGAACAGGCATAGACAAAATTGTTTGTACCCCTAACTTAATATTTTGTTGCACAACCTTTTGAGGCTATCACTGCAATCAGACGATTCCTGTAACTGTCAATGAGACTTGTGCACCTCTCAGCAGGTATTTTGGCCCACTCCTCATGAGCAAACTGCTCCAGTTGTTTCTGGTTTGAAGGGTGTCTTTTCCAGACGGCATGTTTCAGCTCCTTCCAAAGATGCTCAATAAGATTGAGGTCAGGGCTCATAGAAGGCCACTTTAGATTAGCCTAATGTTTTCCTCAACCATTCTTGGGTGTTTTTTGCTGTGTTTTGGGTCATTGTCTTGTTGCAAGACCCATGACCTGCGACTGAGACCAAGTTGTCTGACACTGGCCAGCACATTTCTCTCTAGAATCCCTTGATAGTCTTCAGATTTCATTGTACCCTGCACAGATTCAAGACACCCTGTGCCAGATGCAGCAAAGCAGCCCCAGAACATAACAGAGCCTCCTCCATGTTTGACAGTAGGGACAGTGTTCTTTTCTTGAAATGCTTAATTTTTTCCGTCTGTGAACATAGAGCTGATGTGCCTTGGCAAAAAGTTCCATTTTTGTCTCATCTGTCCATAGGACATTCTCCCAGAAGCTTTGTGGCTTGTCAACATGTAGTTTGGCATATTCCAGTCTAGCTTTTTTATGATTTGTTTTCAACAATGGTGTCCTCCTTGGTCATCTCCCATGTAGTCCACTTTGGCTCAAACGACGACGGATGGTGCGATCTGACACTGATGTTCCTTGAGCATGGAGTTCACCTTGGATCTCTTTAGAAGTCTTTCTGGGCTCTTTTGTTACCATTCGGATTATCCGTCTCTTTGATTTGTCATCAATTTTCCTCCTGCGCCACGCCCAGGAGGTTGGCTACAGTCCCATGGATCTTAGATTTCTGAATAATATGTGCAACTGTAGTCACAGGAACATCTAGCTGCTTGGAGATGGTCTTATAGCCTTTACCTTTATCATGCTTGTCTATAATTTTCTTTCTATTCTCCTGCGACAACTCTTTCCTTCGCTTCCTCTGGTCCATGTTGAGTGTCGTACACACCATGTCACCAGACAACACAGTGACTACCTGAAGCCCTATAAATAGGCCCACTTTACAAGATTGTACACACCTGTGATGCTAATTAGTGCACACACCTTGAATTAACATGTCCATTTGGTCACATTATTTACAGTCTTTTCTAGGGGTACCATCAATTTTGTCCAGGCCCGTTCCAAGAGTTTATTTTTTTAAATAATTCCGTTGAAACATGGTTAAAAAGCAATGTCTGACTTTCTTTGGTTAACATTCATAGAATTTTTATTTATTATTACTTTTGTCAGAATAAAGTTTTTTCTGTGACCATTGTGAGTTTTTCTTTCATTGACCGAAGGGTACCAACATTTTTGTCCACGTGTGTACATGGAATTCCCACAAAATCCGAGCACGGTCAGGAAATGATGGAGCATCAAAACGTCCACTAGTGATGTACACTCTTCCAGAAATGCACAATGCAGAAGACAGACTAAAACCACTTGACATGGATGCAGCAGCCTTGTGTCAGGAAGAGTGAACCCCCAAGGGTCGGTTCCCTTGTGATGAGACAGTTTTTGAACTCTGCTGTCTGTTAATGAAGGAAAATGGATGGGATGCTCCTACGGATCCATTCAGTGCAGTTGATCTTTACATATTATTAAGAGCAGAAATACAGCAAAATATTTGATGTTCCTAATCCATGATGAGCCCTGACAGGTACCCATATGTTATCAGTCTTTTTGTATTATTTTATGCTGCATATCAATGAAAAAAATGAGAGCAGGAAAGTTAAAATGAGTGTGACTTACAAAATCAACAGCAATTCAATAATACAATATGATTACTAAACCCTCAGTGGTTAAAATAGAAAGTCTCTATATGCATCACATGGTTTGTACAGGCCATATATGGCTAAACTGTATGTTGCTGTGTTCTAAAAAGAAGAGTATTTGATGTTTTTTGTTTTTCATTTGATACAGACTTATCATTATGTCTAATCTGTTAGAAATTGATAACACAAGTGAACATGTCAATTTTTAAAATGTTTATTTAGTAAAATGTTTAACAAAATGACCAATAAACAGCACTGAGAAACATGAAAACATCTTGTAATAATTTCTTAAGCTGTCAAATTGGCACTGAACACCAGTTTTCACCAACAAGAACTTCTTGGCTTTTAATAACAGCATATTACTAAAAGATGTATGCACTGAAATAAATAACCAATAAAACCTCAGCATACAAATACATGCATTATGAAGTTGGACAAAGTTCAACGTGTATGAACTTGTTGCTCTAATTAACCTGGATATTCAATTTTAACAATTCACAGCATAATTTAAACATTTTCACAATGTCTTTTCCTGAACATTTGCTTTACTAATTGTCTTCAGGCTAAAATGGCCAGCATTTACAAAACCAAACAACCAAAGTAACCAGAAATCAAAATGAAGGTTTCGATACATGTTAAACTACACTGTAAGAAAAAATCCGTCAAATTTATGGAAAAATACTGGCAGCTGTGGTTGCCAGAATTTTACCGTATGAAATACGGTGACAATGTAAAAGACTCTACGGTACACATATATTGCAACTGTAACTTTTACATTAAAAAACTTTTTTGTTTCCAGTGCAATACTATAAAAATAACATGAAATCACTATAGTTTTAACAGTAATTTGCTTTAGAATAAATGGTGTAATATGAAACTATTTACGGTAAATTGTTGTCAAAATAACATGCCTACTGTAAGATTGAATAGGGTCTATCCTTGTAAAAAACACAGTACACCTATATCATACTTTACGGTACTTTATTAAATGTTTAGTAAATGTTACAGTAATTTACTGGCAGCTGTGGTTGCCAGAATTTCACCGTGAAAATTACAGTACAAAAGTTTGTTATGTGTGAATTACACTGTTATTTATATAGCATCTTACAAAATGTGTTCCATAAAGGTCTGATGACAAAGCAACTTGACACACTACTTGCTCTGGTTTCTCCCAGGAGTCCAGTGACAAAAGTGGCATCAGGTAGATCAGCTTGCTGCTAAAGATGGAGCTGGTTTACTTGCTCTACGTTGTCCAGTGATGAGCAAAAAAAAAAAGTTCTGACCGGAGTGAACAATTGTGGTGGTTTCGCTGGATGAAATTCCTTGTGCCTAAAAGACAGACAAACGCAAAGGTGATTGTTTTGCTGGCTTTTGCCTGTAAACAATGTCAATACATGGGTTTTAGTCAATGTTGAATGCTTCTGTATTATTTTACATTTGTGTAACAAATTTCATGTGCGAACATACGGAACAAGGCATGTAAAATGGTATATAAATGGTCAAAGTTAAGTAGATTTTTTTTTATTTAGTAATTAACTTAACTGCACAATGGCTTACATTTGTCTGATGTCCAAGCGATGACTTCAAAAGATATACAGGTGAGGAAAATCTCTGATTGAAACTTAAAGATTATGTAGAATGTTCAAATCCTGAAAAACAAAAATATTTTTTAGATACTTATATTATGCACAAACACATGGTGACAGACCCAGCTGATTATCAGCAGGCCACTCTTAACTAAACATATTCAATGCCTCAAATGCAGCCCCACTAAATATCCAAAACATTCATTTCTTAATTTTCTTCCGCTTAGTCCTGTTAGGTGTCACGGGTGACTGGAGCCTATCCCAATAACTTTGTGCTTGAGGCAGGGTACACCCTGGACAATGGCTAGATAGTTGCAGGGTTCACAATTAGAGACATTTTGTGTGGCAAAATCAAACAGTGCTCAAAGAGACAAGGACATGGCTTGGTAAGTATTTGTTTGACCTGCCAGCACAGAAGAATTCTTGGTTTCTGATAAATAAAACACATGATCTTGGAATTACAAGTGTGCATGTTTTCAGAACTCCTTGTTTACTAACAGATCGATTGCTATGTACAGCTTGACTAGTATTAGTCAATCTAAACAAAACAGTGATAAACTCAAAATTATGAATTAAAGTGTGATTTGCCATATTCCCTACCCTATACACATCTCTAAATGCGCTGTGTAAATGTGTACTTACCACTATTTATCTTTGGTCAAAACACTAGTAGAACAAGGGAATTCATCCGATCCATGTAAAGGTCAAGCTCACTGTTTGGACTTTATTACTAAAAGAAGGAAAAGATTTAGTTTCATTATAAACAAAACTTAATTTGACCTTAAACTGAACTTAGATTTTTTATATTTTGTTTTTAGGGCTGGGAATCGATTAAAAAAAATTAACTAATTAATTGCACATTTTCTGTAATTAATTGCAATTAATTGTGTTTTCCCCCAAGCTTGTTATCATCAATATTTAAATTAATCGCACAATGTTCTGTGATTAATTTAAACAAATAATGTGCTTTTTACAGCAGTTAAAACATTTCTTGTAAATCTGAACTTAAACATTAATGTAATCAAATATTAAAACCAAAAATATTTGCCACTGACAGGGCATTAATATTTTGTTTAGTTTGTTATAGAAAAACAAGTTATGTCCAGAGCTTCAATCATAACATTATAACAATATAAACAATATAAATGTCTCTCTTGTGTTTTCATTACAGTCAGAGCATGTGACTGCAGTTCCCGCGCGTTTCACACACCCTCTCCCTTTCACTTGCCAAACTCAAGGGTGTATGGGTAATGTAGTCTCTGCTCTTAGTGGGACGAATTAGGAAGCGTGCATTGTGAAGGGCGCTCTGGAAAGCGGCAGAGCAGGCAAAGGATTAAAACCTCTATTAAAACAGATGTCGAAATGAGCGTACCAGCACGCTAAAAGCACGTTCTGGGCACACGAAGAGCGGTACTGAGTACAGGTGCGTACCGGCCCACTTAAAGCACTGGATGAGGCGGCTCATACGTGCAGTCATTCGCTTTCACCATACTAATCGGCCGACGTTAACGCACGATAAAATAATTGTCGGCGTTAATTCATTAATGCGTTAACGCGATAAAAACGCGTTAACTTGCCCAGCCCTAGTTTTTTTATATAAACTTCTGAATGATATTATAACCATAATTTGTGACCCCAATAATGCAAATGTGACTTTGCATTTTGCCTGATGAGTCTCAAACAAACTGTAAAAAAATAAACTTTCTTAAAGTATTTTTTTAAGTTTAGCAAACATTGTGAAGCGTTTTGATAAAATCACTGAACAACTGCCCTTCTGTTTAGAGAAATGTACCCATTTTACAAAATGAGCCAAAGCGATACAGAAAAAAAGTCACTTGTAGAAAAAAAAAACAAAAAAAACACTGGCTCTGAAACAAGCAAAAACGTCTTTCTTTTTTAACAGCATGTCAAAATCAAATAACAATTACCCTATAACACTTGAAATCGTCTTCCAATTTAAACTGTGAAGCCAACTGATTTAGATACAGAGCAAAAAACAAAATATATTGCCCGTTAAAGCAGGTCTTAATTACATTTCCCTGAGTTACCTGAACACACACACTTTTTTTTTTTTTTTTTAAATGTAGCCCTGGTGAAATCAGGGATGTGTGTTCTATCCATTAAGTTGTTTGCGTCCCATCTTTGTCTCTCCATTCGTGATCCGAAAGATCAGCAATTAGTGTGAGAACTCAAGTTGCTTTTTGTTCTCCACCTTTGTGCCTTTTTCAGGGTCAATGTTAAAAAAACATCTTCAGGACAAAAATTATAATGTAAACGTGTATTCATGATGCACTGTTTTAAGAAAATAAATTACTACAAAAGATTTTTTTTTTACCTCTGCAGGAATCCCAGTGTTGATCTCAGCTCCACGGGATAATGAATGTTGAGGCAGAAAAAACTGCCAAACATCAAGCAGGAGGCAGAGATGAATGTGGCAATGTGGTCATTGACCACATGACGGTCAATGCTGATCATATATTGTTTTGCCACATAGCAGGAGGGTCCTACAAGGAGCACAGTGAAATAAAAATGTATTATCAGTTTAGTACAGCCTTGAAGAATGTCAATCCACGATAAATGACCATTACATCAATCAAAAAACATGGATATACAAAAAAAAGAGCTGTTTTATTTGAATAGAAAGACAATGTCTCTGAGCGGTAAAGTATAAAGCATGGGAAGCATGGCCACATTCACTCCTTTTCCTGCACTGTAAACCCGAATAAGTTACCAGAACTCAAAAATTTTGAGGCAATCAGTTGCCTCAAAATTTTTGATTTGATAAAGTTAAAGTTTTAATTAATTTAAAAGTTAAAATTTTTAATTTTACAGTACATGTACATTTTGACTTTTGTTAAATTAAAAATTATAATTTATTTAACTTAAAAGCTTTAGTTGCTGGAAAATGTACTGTTTAATTTACACAAAATTAACATTATTAGTAAGCAATCTTAAATATTTTAATTACATGTTACTTTTGAATTTCATTTCCCAAAATTATTGCAATTAATTAGAGAAAGCTATCAATATTAAGTATACTGTAAACCCATATAAGTTACCAGAACTCAAAAATTTTGAGGCAATCAGTTGCCTCAAAATGTTTGATTAAATAAACTAAAAAATTCAATTAATTTAAATACTTTCAATATTACTTTTCCCAAATCATTGCAATTTCCCAAAATCATTGCAATTATTTAAAGAAAGCCATCAATAGAAACGTCACCTTTATTTTTAATCAATATTTATTTGTTGCTGTTGACATTTTAACCATGTCTTTTCACAAAAATTGATCATCACAAACAATTGCCTACAGTGGCATCAAACTCAAACTGCCCCAAAAATTGTTTCAAATAAAACTACACAAAAGGGCCGCATTTGGCTCCCTGACATTGAGTCTTACTGTGTGATTCATACACCTCTATACCTCCAGGAGATGAGATAACAGCACGAATTTAGGCAAAAATGCAACATCTGTACATTAACCTATAGTAATACAAATGAAACTGTAGAAAAGCATTGAGTTAAGATGTTAACTTTTTCTATAGCAACCAGTGTCAATGATAACAGCCTACATCCAACTAGTGAACTGTGATTCAGACAAAGAATAAAAGAGAAGTAGGGTGCTCTATAGATATAGATAAAACCTCTGAAATGAAACATCAGCTGGATAAACCTTCTGAAACAAAACAGCAGCTGGATAAAATCTTTGAGAAAAAAATAAAAACACAGCTTACATCATAACTTTTCAGACTTTAATCAGTAAGTCATTCTTGATGGTTCGAAGTTTGGGTGAAAGCTTACCTTCATCCAAACCAAGTAAAATTTTCTGGGTAAACTCAAAAGTGCCAATCATTTCTTTCGGGTAGCTGAGATGCAGTGCATATAATAAGCCAAACATTACCAGAAAAGCATCAGCAAGTCTCGGGAAGCTGGTCACTACTTCACCCTCAAGGATGATTGAAATCTTCTGGGGCTGGTAATGAACTAAGGCCATGTTGTTGTCAGTCAGGGTTTCTGCAGGGTTTAATCAGTCAAATTTAAGACTTTTTATGACCTTTTTATGACCATTATGATTTGAATTTATGACCTACACAAATTACGATAAATAACTTCAGTCATTAAAATTCCTTTCAAAAGTCTTTATTATTGACTTTCATTGAAAGTAACAAGTTTTATTATGTAAAGAGTAATTCTATTATTTCTTAAGATTAAGAAACTGAAGCCTTCGCCTTCTTTTTCTTGAGTATCAAGAACACAGAAACACTTAACAATTGTAAAATCAAATGTAAAGTTGGTGAAATATTAAAGAAAATATATTGATTTTCAGAAGGCTTTTATTTTGAAATGCCACATCAGATTCTTCTGAAATTTCCTGGAGAGCATCAGGAGGTCCTCTGCTACTCACCAGAAGTGGAATGACCCTTTGGCAATTAGTAGTTTTCTATAAAATCCAGTCTAAAATTTGGTACATCTTTAAAGAAAATTATGAATTTTCAGGGGGCTTTTATTTTGGAATGCCACATCAGATTCTTCTGAAATTTCTTGGAGAGCATCATGGGGTCCTCTGCTACTCACCAGACGTGGAATGACTTTGGCAGCTGCAACTTTACTTTTAATCAATTAAATAAATTTGGTGTAAAAAAATTCTGAATTATCAGGGGGCTTTTATTTTGTAATTCTGCATTAGACTGTTCCTAAATTACATGCTTTAATATTATTTTTACGTTTATTTGAAATTTAACAAAAACATTGTTGTATCATTGCAACATCAAAGATACATTTTTAAAACTGAATTGATTATTGAGTTTGTGAATAATATATATTTATGATAAAAAACTGAATATTAACTGTCAAATTATAATAAAAAACTGAATATTAACTGTCAAAACAGACGCAGCTGCCGAGAGTGGAAAATGTAAAAATGAACATTCATCCGCTCGAGGACGTCTAGGCGCTGTTTCCTTGCATTACCGTAAAACAGCTAATACGGGAGCACTCCGAAATAAAGACGGGACTGGTGTTTTGCGAAACGGGGCTGGCTTGACCGCAGTATCCGAAACCACTGTGTGTGGCACTGGATGAGACAGAAACAGAATCCCGCGCTGTACTTTGACCGGGTAACGTTTGTGACGGAGCGAACAAAACTGACTGATCGCACGCACTCGCTGCAGGCTTTTCCGACTTTGCATGCGACTTCAAGGCTTTTATGCCTAAACTAGACATCTCCAACGTCTTCTTACACAGAGTACAATAGGCTTGATACCGATTATTTGCGACGGGCTTAAGCCAGCTACTAAACGCACCGTCTTCGAGCCACAGATCATTAAACGTACATTTACTCATTGTGATCAATTAAACTAAGCAGTGACAGTATGATATATTCGGAATTCGCACGGGTTTCTGGGAAGTCCTTCTGACAAGTCTGTATGCTGCCGCATGGACCTTGTAGTTCTAGAGCGCTGTGATACCACCCAGATTCCTCACACAGAACTACACCAGGCAAAACAAATTAATGCCATTGCCGCCGCGAGCGCATTTTGATGCAAGAACAAATTAATGGACGAGCATATCAATTTAAGACGTGACTAAATGTTTTTTATGACTTTGTATGGAAAAACCGGACGTTTTTATGACTTTTTATGGCCTTAAATTCTTATTGTTAAATTTATGACTTTTTATGACTTTTTATGACCCCGCGGAAACCCTGGTCAGTAACTGTTGGAGGAGTGCCACGGTTGCATGCCCAAAATTTGGCTCTTCTGTATCTTCTTCCTGTAACAATATTATATTTTGTGAAACATGATATCAAATCACATCCACAACCACCACACACCCAGGTTATTGTTGATGCAAAGAAGTAGGATACGAATCATCAAAAATAATTAACTAGCACTGCCATTACTTTTAGCCACTAGAGAGGGCAGACACCCCAACAGTGTTTGGGTTTTTTTGGTGTATTTTGTACAAATACAACTCTGTAGGATCCAGTGTATCGACCAATTTCTGCTCTCCCTGTTTGAGCTCTCAGGAGAGGTCTGTCCCGCTGGCAATTATATAATTTATACCAGAGTTTCCTATCCAGCTATGGGAGCACTGTGTCATTTACATAGGCAGGATTCTACGAATCAGTTTGTCTAAGAACTATTAAATCAATACCAGAATGTTTATTGTCAAGTTATATAATGCTACTAGCTAAAAGTTAGGCAGTGCCACTTTAAAGTAGCTTTAAGCTTTAACTGTTATTTAGTTACTTCAGTAGTAACAGGGACACCCCTGTTGTGTCAAAAAGGGTTGGTCATCTTGTCATAGCAGAATTAAAATAAAATTGGGGTTCATATAATATAGTTACTTTAAATGGTTGATAAATTGTATTTCTTTTTACTACTATCTACTTGCACACTTACCAAGCATGTTCTAAAAAAGCCAGAGGCCTCTTCACGTAAATACACCGGAAGGGCACGAAGAACAGTGGTCCGCCTGGTATGGATGTCATGCAGTTCCTAAAAAAGATTTTGTATGATGGTGTGAGTATGTAAATACTGTTCCAATTTTACCAATTGTCATATGTAATCCTTTTCAATCAATTCCTTATTACAAAAATATACACCTGGCGAATATACACAAATCAGTAATCTGTTTTAAAACAGAAAAAAAAAAAAGTTAAATTCATGATCTAGCTATGATTAATTATTACCTGTTCATCGTGAATTTTAAAAATTTCAGCCAAACTATCTGCAGCTTTCCCAGTTTTGGACGCCTTCTGACGGAATAAGGCCATCAGACGAGGAGTATGTCGATCAAGCTCAGCATAGAATTTGTTGGGAAGGTTTTGGTTAGTTATCCGATGGAACTCTGCATACACCTATAAATTAATAAATGAGCAGTAGCTCAGTGGGTAGAGCGGTCGTCTTTCAACCGGAAGGTAGGCGGTTCGATTCCCACTCTCCCCACAGTTCATACTGTCGTTGTGTCCTTGGGCAAGACACTTAACCCACCTTGCCTCCAGTGACTGTAACACTGGTAATGTAATGTAAGTCGCTTTGGATAAAAGCGTCTGCTAAATGAATAAATGTAAATGTAAAAAATTATTAAATTTTTTTTTTTTTTTAAATCATTGAAATATGCAAAATTAAGCCAAACTTAAAGACATAAAAATTGTCTAAATGGGAGAAGGAATTTAGATTACCTCAGACTCCATCTGAAGAGCAGGCCAGAGGTCCATGAACTCTTTCACTGGTGGGCTGGACATCACTATGGTCTGTCGCCGCAAGGCAAATGTGCATTGCATCATCTTGCTGATAAGGGGTTGGTTTCTCTGCGTCTTTTTCATTTCGTCAACTATGGCAAGCCTCATATTTTCCAGACTTGAGGGATCCTCTCCTTTTGGAAAATTGGGCAAGAAGTTTATTTCCGCCCTTCTCGGTTTTTTTATGTTAAAGTGTGAAGGCTCATTTGTAGGGTTTCTTTTGCTTTTTTTGCCAGAATTTACAGCAATCTCCAGACATCCAGCCCGCCTGAGCTTGTTCCTGTAGTTTGACATTTTAAAAGCAAGACTGTTTTTCCAGTGCTCACAGCCACTCTCAGATCCTTCTTCTCTCAAACAAGGATGTTTTGCAACAAGAGCCTCAGCTACCGATGCAATGTCTTTGTCGCTTGGATAAGCCTTAAAGCCAAAAGACAGTAGTTGCAAGCTTTTCGAGAATGTCATGCTTCTGGTCCCTCGTACACTGTAGTTGTTTGCCAGTCATTTCGTATTGTTGATTGGCATTGTTTAGTGTTAGGTCAACATCAAATGCAAATGTGGGAACTGGAAAAGGACCTTGAGGCCATCGGCTTAGACGTTCTGGGGAGGACATGTCCGACAGTATTTCTGTAGATGCGAGAGAGCTTGAATCTTTTGTAGGAATAATATGAACAACTGCTTTATCAGGTAACTCCCCAATGTCAATCAGAGAAGTAAGTTTTCCATCAAAGTCCGGATCTTCATATTGCAAACTGAAGTCGAGGTCCAAATCCAGTTGCTCTTTTAGAATATCAATAAGGACATCAACTGAAGCTGGCCGAGAACTGAGTTTTAATTTTCTAACGTTGTCTGGCTCGATAATGCGAAGGATCATCTTTTGAGACATTTCAGCTGCCATTGCTGCAACAAAAACACAATTGAGGTAATTTGCAGTTAGGATTCTCTAGAAATTGTTTTGGTAAAAAAAAAATAATAAATAAACTAAACTGACTGATACAATACACCCATTCAAACATTGTGCTGTGTTAAGTAAAACAGAATGTGACTTTTTAGCTTGAAATAAATATCCTCAGTTATTTTGAAAGTTGGGACGGCTACATTAAACGCTGGGAATAACTCTCTTAACATGGTGCACCAGAAAAACAGATAGTAATGATCACCATAATAATAAAAGAAAAATATCCAAAAGAGCTACAAACAAACGTGCCCTGAGGGGCCTGCGGTTTAAAAAAGTTACATAACATTTTGCCAACTGCCGTATCTTTTGGAATTTTCTTTGGATATTTGGAAACAGAGGTAAAGTTCACTTAGATGGTATACTTTGTTAATAGATCTGAGACAGGGGAGAATAGTGGATGGATTTTCAGTATCATTTATTCAGTAGCTATAGGACCATTCCTATTTATAAGAAAGAATAAATTTTTGCCTAAACAAACGTAAAGTTTTGTCTGAAATATCCAGTGTCAATGTTATGAGCTATGTGATGGATTACAGTCAAGAGTAGGGCTGCACAATATATCGAAAAAATATCGCCATCGCGATAATAGTATATGCAATATCTGTATCGCATAGAGGTGCGATAAACAGTTTTTTTAATAAAAAATGTGCCAAGCATTTGTGCGTTGCATGCATATGTCGTTTATCCAAAATTGACCAATCAGATGGGGCCTTACTATCTTTATACCCCGCCTCCTCAGTAAGAGGTACCTACTGGCTCAGAGTGGCAAGAGCGCCCAGAGCAGATGTTGGAAAATTAAAACTAATGGCGGGGGTTGAGACGAGCGAGGAAAATAATGACAGCGACGAACTTGTGGCTAAAAAGAACTGTACGTCTGAAATATGGCAATATTTTGGCTTCAAGAGAGGAGACGTGTCACAAATGCAGGTACTTTGTAAGTCATGCAGAAAAATTGTGGCCACGTCGAGAGGAAATACAACTAATCTCCACAGTCACCTGGAACACAACCACAGGGAGCTGTATAACGACTTCAAAAGTAAGCCCAAAACTGCTAAAGAAGTTCCAAGTCAAAAAAACAGAGTCTCACAGACAAGCATTGATCAAAGTTTTGCTAATGTAACTCCTTATGAAAAAACTTCGAAACGCCACAGGGAATTAACAGAAGCTATCACGCGTTTTTTAACTAAAGACATGATGCCTGTTAACACCGTGAGCAGAGAAGGCTTTGTGAGTCTGATTAACAAATTGGACCGGAGATATAAGCTGCCATCGAGAAATTATTTTTCTCAAGTCGCAATTCCACAGATGTACGACACCTGCGTGAAGACAGTGAGCACCGAGCTGCTGCAAGTGGACTTTTATGCTAGCACCACTGACCTGTGGTCCAGTCGTACAACTGAGCCTTACATGAGCTTTACCGTTTACGATGATAATACACTATTACTAGATTTGATTGCAATATTTGGTTTACTTTATTTCTCTATTTTAGGAGCAAAGCCTAAGTAATCAAGATCACCAGGGTCCATCAGATGTCATCCTAAAGAAGGCCAAAAAATCCCTGGGCAGTTTCTTCAAGACATCCCCAGCTCCATCATCTGTGGTACCGTCGCACGCTGTGGAGGCTGAACTGAACAGCTACTTGGTGTCTCCCACCATAGACAGTGAGATGGACCCTCTCACTTGGTGGCGACTCCATCAGGTCAACTTCCCACACCTGAGTAAACTAGCCAGGAAGTATCTCTGTATACCTGCAACTAGTTCACCTTCTGAGAGACTTTTTAGTACAGCAGGAAATGTTGTGACATGCCAACGCACGTGTTTAAAACCTACCAAGGTCAATATGCTAGTTTTCCTGGCAAAAAACCTGAAATAAAATTCCTTTTACTGTTAAGCACATATGACATTGCATTGTGCTGAAATATGTTTACACTTATTCTTGTGGATGTTGACAAGATGTTAGGATTTCCAGTAAATACAAATTTATTTAAGGCCTGTACACTTTGTTTAATAATAGTATATTTTTATTTTAAAAAACAGGCAAGAAAGAGAATATTTTGTTCAAGATGCTGATGATTGCATGGTTACATGTGAATAAAAAAAAGTAATGTTTGAGAGAGTAATGTGCTTTTTTGTGTTGGCAGGTAACAGCAAACCAGAAATTCATATTCAGTCATTCATAGCGTTAATTTAAACTATAAATGTTTGCACTATTTTAGTATGATCGTTACATTAAAAATTTTAATATATTTAATAAATCTAGCATTTCTCAAGGGAAATCTGAAATATCGCAAGAAATATCGTTATCGCAATATTCAACAACGATATCGCATATTGCATATTTTCCCAATATCGTGCAGCCTTAGTCAAGAGCTTAGCTGAATGATAGGTCTTTAGTCAATAACTTACCAATGGAGTTTCTTTAATCCTGCTAGACTTTTATGAACCTCTTTGGAGTCAGCAGCAGCAAGCCCTCTATCTTGTAAGCAATGAGTGGGACTGTATCGTTGAACTCAGCATGCAGGTGGATGGCTAGGGGTCTTTGTGTGGCTGTCAGTTCGTAGGACCGAAGGTGTTCTACATACCAGGAGTCATAATCACAACAAAGAAAACAAACATTATTATTCAGAAGGTAGATCTGTGCGATTTTATAAAATTTGGGGAGTCCACTACAGGCTCCAACTGACACAAACATTCCAATTGCATAGTCTGTGCCATCAATGGTTACATATTTTGTATTGTAGATTGTATCAGCAGCTGTTTGTCCCCTAATGTAAGCCTGAGCAACTTCAGGAAGAGCTGACACCAAAACAGAGTCAAACATGGATGTTTGTGTTTTGGGCATGAAAAATGATGGTGCACTAATGTGATATGCCATCATGTATTGATGTTGGCTTGCCAATGTTTTCAAAATATTCTTGAAGTTTTGGGAGTCACGCACAACTCTCTTAAAAAAGTGATGTTTGGCCTCAAATCGCATGGTCCAAACATGCACTAGGGGCCCAAAACACTTAACTAAACTTGGATAATGCTCCACATAGTGATGTTTAGGACGAAGCCTAAACTCAGGGAAAGTTTCTTTCAATATCTGTCTGTGGTCACTCAACATTTCTTGAGTAAACAATGGACACAAAGTCAACTCAACCAATTCCTTTAACTCCATCAAAACTGCCCATGCAGCATCACCTTCTGGTACTTTGCTGCCAACAAGAAGAGGAAGTAGTCTGAGCAGAGCGGCATTTTCATGTGCATTGCCTCCAATTGTTCCCCGAGTCATACAGTTTTTCTGAATTGGTTGAGGTTGATTTAGTTTATCAGTGTGCTCATATGGGAATGACATAATCTTTTGGTTTAAATATTCCAAAGAGAAGTGTTTAAGACGAATCATCTCTTTAATGCAATTAAAGATTTTTTCCACTGTATGGTTTCTTGACAAATGTGTACTCAGTGCACCAAGTGTCTGAAATGTGCAAATGCAGTCTTCATATAGACAAGGTAGTGGGCTAACCCTGGAGAAATGGCTGTGCTGCAATCTACAATGTTTAAATAAATGTGTTCTGGTGGTGAAACAAGCAGAACACAACTTACATTGCCAAGACATACTGGAGGAAAAAGCCTGAAAACAGAAGAGGAAAAATAAATTAGTTTGATTTATTTCCACCAAGAGGACTAAAGCTATTTAGGGTAAACTACCATGCAAAAACAAAGTAAATTGATAAATGTTTAATTTAATAGAGTATAACTGAAAATTATATTAATATCCAACATAAAACATATTGCAAAATCTCAACTTTACTTTGCTCAAATATTACTATCACTATCTTTAGATATAAAAGTTGTCATATTGCTATTACAAAGTGAAGAACATGTGCAAAATCAAGTTTGTGTGCCTGCCTTTAATTCACTTCAGGAGGGGATGTTTAAAAAAATATATATATATCAATTGCGGTTAATGCAGTGAGCTGTCTGAGCTAAGAGAGAGTATGTAGTTAGTCATATAGTGTATTAGAAAGAGATCTGCCAACTTAGCATACTTTCGTGTGACAAACCTAAATACTGCTTGCCTTAAATTTTCCTTTCATAAACATCCAAAATGCTTAAGGTTCAGACACACATGTTTTAACACGCGCATGCGCTGCCAGCTCACCTACTTGTACAGCTCTATCTAAAATTAAGACTATTATCTTTTTTTAATTGATTTGGAGTTGTTTTAAAAAGACAATGACCATACATCGGAAACATCACTAAACCACAAAAATATAGGAGCTACAGTATTTTCGCGCTAAAATTATCCAATGTTAAAAGCAGAAACTTTTTTTCTGTCTTTGTGAGACTGACACACGGATCCACATAACAGACGGAGCCATGCACGCTCCCAAACCGGCTCGGGGAACTGCTTGAGTGCATTCAAGTGCAGTGCACGCAGCGCCGCAAACGCCACAGTTAAGCAGTGGTAGAAATAGTCAGTGTCCCCCCAGGATCCTCCAAATGAAATTCAAGGCTTTTTAAGACCTTTTTAATACCATTTTAAATGAAATTCAATGCCAACTTCGTACCCATTCTGATAGAAGTATGAGGGGATTTTGAATTCTGAAATTTTGAACCCTAGAAAAAAAATTAGTAGGCTACCTGAATTAAACATTTTATTTAAATTATCAGTTATATTTAATACATACGCAACAGCGCAACACATTTGATTTGTAATAAACAAATAGATTTGAACTTGGTGTTGAACACTACAGCCTTCGCAGCTCTGCTGCCTTGGTTGCAATTTTTTCGCCCAGGCTCTCAAGTTCTGTCAACTTCTGCTTGTAGCTTCTTCTCAACGCGTTTGACTTGGCAATTAGCTCTGCCATTTTGCTGCCTTGTTTGCCCTCAGCCTCCTCTGCCATCTTATCTGCATCCCTCCTCAGATGCTCCGCAACTTCCTGGATGGTCTGTCTTGTCTTTTTTAGCTGCTCTAACTCCTCTTCAATCATTATTCTTCTTTGACTATGTGCTTGAGATTCTTTTTTCTTTCGTTCACTTTCAAGATGCATCCTGTACCTCCCCCTTGCTGATGTGACTGAAGACAAGAGCTCTGGTGTGAGGGGCACCTTGGTAACACCCCCATGCATGGACACGTAATCGCACACAACTCTTTGTGCAATGACAGTGTCCTCTTGGATATTACAAGTTTCTACTTGTTTATTGATAGAAAAGCCCCTCTCCACCGTAGCCTGCCCATGGGAGAGGAGCAGAAGGTTTCTGATGAAAGCCCAGAGCTGTGGGTAGGGCTGACTTATATAAGGATGGAGAAACACATCCAGCCTCTTCTCGAGGGGCTTGAAAGACAGGAACTTCTCATTCCTCACCTCCAGGGACAACAATTGTGAAAATTGCTGAATGATCAGATCACCTAAAGAAAGAGTGAAAGAAAAAGCACTCACATCAAATGTACACGTGTTTCTTTTGTAAATTGTATGCCTAACGTCAGGACTTAATCTTATGTACCTGTAGCAACACCATCTAACTGCTTGTCTTGAAGAAACCTTTTGACTAGACACTTCATCTGGCCCTGACACAATTCTGGATTTGAATACATCACAGCTGGGTTAAGACAAGTCATTTGCCTTACAGTTGGGAATTTCAAAGGGCTCTTCTCTTGAATCTTCTTCACAATTTTGGAGAGACCCTCCATGCATTCCTTTCTGAACTGGAGGACAGAAAGCTCCTCAGTGGATCTACTCTGCTGCTGACGTTCCTAAGGATGAATGGGGACTAAATTAAGTAAATAGCTTCCTCTCCCTCCTCTTTCCTTCTATCCAGTGAGGGGCTGAGTAGACGGGTCTAACAACAGGGACACCAGGAGCAGTCTGGTCACACATTATGTATTTCCTAAATACCTTTATTGCAGCCTCAGCTCCAATGCCAATATCAACAGCTCTTAGATGAACCCTGGACTGCATGTCACTAACATCAAGCCGGACCAAATGCTGAGGTGTGGCATCATTGTGAAGTTCTTGTTTGATGAATCGCCTCAGCAAACTCTATAAAAAGACAAAAATATTCATATTTGAGAATACAAAATATTTTACAATACAAAATAAGCACTCTGACTTTACAATGTTTCTTTTCTTCAGTATTATTAAATGAGCCTAATTTATCTGACTATTCAAAATATTTGCATTTTCAATTCATTCAGTCTTAACTGTAGTCTTAGCATAACTGTGAGAGAGAGGAGATTTTAAAATCACTATGACAATAAAATGAGAAGATTCACCTCACCTTCAGCAGTTCAGCCAAGTCATTACCAACGAAAGGCAGCACAGGCTCATCAGTCTGGTATCTGGTGAGGAAAGGTGTTACACTTCGACACACTGCCATGAAAAAGTGAAGCTTTGCCAGAATGAGAGGATCTTTGGTTGCCGCCGCAATGGTATCATAGGAGGACGTCCCAGGGTTAGGAAGCTTTTTGGTGCTAACAGCCTCAACATACTTCATCATATCGGGCCAGATGACAAGGGCCCTCTCCGCCACAGGGAGGTTCTCGACCCAGCGATGACCACAAAAAGGCAAAGCGAAGATTTTGGACTTTGTGAGATTACAGAAATCCTCCCTTCTTGCTGGCACATTGTGAAAAATTGTATGCAGAGCTCTTAGGAACTTCTCCATATGCCAGTCGGTGAATCCACATTTGACAGCATTATGGAGAGTATGCAGGCCACAACTCCCCACCACTGCCAGCTGAGCATGTGAGCAGTGCTGCAGCATCTCAAAAAAACGCCAATTAACATTGGGTCCATCCATAGACACAGAGACCATCTTCCTCAAGTCAAGGTCACATACACACTCCTAAAAGACATGAAAAGCAAATTTTAAACAAAGACATTATATAGCCTACATAATAGCTAGTGTGATGGAGGTTGGGGCCTCGAGGTTAAAGGGTTCTGTCTGAGTGGTGAGATACAGGTTCAGACATGCAAACTCACAACTGGTGAAAATGGTGACATGTTTACGAAGTAATTTGTTGTAGGGGGGTCTGGGGAATTATCCCCCATGAGACAATTTTTATGATTTAAACATGTAAATGATGCATTCTTGTGCATTCTGACAAGAAAACATTTTGCTTCAAGAAATTTCCTTCAAGTAAAAAAATAAACAATAAAACCAATAATTAAAACAATTTGATATCATATTAATTAAGTTGGGGCCTATCAAGTACAGTACATAACAAGAAAAAATCTCTCACTGTAAAGTAAACCATAATGGTACATCATTCCAATATTAAAGGTTAAAAATTATTTATTTGTAAGCTACTTCCATTTAAATCACACATAAGGAAGTTTTTAAAATAATGTTACAATACATTTTTGATGACATAATGTTTCTACTTTTTAAATAATGTCTGTCATAAATAAATCAAATTTATTTTGAAGCAATATTCTTATCAGACTTTACATACTTAAATCTGCATAATTGTAATTTTTACACCAGGGCGTTATTTACTTTTATAAGGACAGTTTTTAAACCTTACTATATATATGCACTCTCTTTCAATGTAACATTTGCAATCGTGATATTATAGAATTATTATATTATACTTTACTATATCATATTATTTATAAATAAAAAAAACTCAACATTTTTAAAATTCAGAATACAAACTTACTTTGAAATGTTTGAGCAAGTCCACCGCCGTTGCATGACCCATGAACTGCGAGCCGAAGTATCGTGACTGGACGTGGTCGTCCACCCAGTAGCGAATATGAAGGTCCAACTGCTTACTTTTCGTCATCTTATTGATACTCTCGTCAAACATGATCACAAACCCGTTGGACATATTGACATGGTCAGTCAGTTCTTTCGTTATAAAGGGAGCTAATCCGAATTTAGTAATATATGCCGTTTTGTTGCTTCCACACGAGAATGTAGCTGCAACCTCGGAGTCAGGAAACATGATTTTAAAAATCTCTGTAACGTTTTCATTTGAAGTGTAAGAGTGGTGCTCAGAGACTGTTTTAAGGACCCACATCACCTCTGCCCGCAGAGTTGGTGTCGAGCCACAGTACGATAGAATGTTCCTTGGCTGTGGTGGCATTTCTATTGTAGAAATGTCTTCATTATTGATAGTCAGAGCTGTTTCAGTAACCGAAGAGATCCCTGGTGCACAGAACGGGCCAATAGGTGGTTGGCGCTGGCGAGCAGTGCTACACGCGGTGTGTTTGGCACCCTTCATATGGGAGTCCAGGGCCGTAACACCCATTGTCGCTAGCTTAAAAGATTTCCTGCACCAACAGCAATAGGCCTCGCGGTCATTTCCTGGCACAGGCTTGACCCAAACGTACTTCGGATTCCTTGTCCACAGCGGATTAAACCGACACTTTCCCATTTTGACAAACTAGGCTAGCTTCTATCTTGTTCTGTAATTTACCTCACTTGCCTAGTAACCACAGTAACGGGTGCACGAGCTACACTGCTATGACGTAGCGCGAGGTGCACTCAAAATTACGCTGCATTAATTTTTAATTAGCCTACACTAGTAACAGTTCATTTTGTTACGGTATGAACTTAATCCTAGCCAGTTAAAAAATAAAAAAAATAAAAATAAGATCTTTGTAACAAAATCCAAGACTTTGTATACCAAATTCAAGGCTATTAAGGCCTTAATTTTAGATTATCAAATTTAAGACTTTTTCAATGCTTTTAAGACCCCGCGGGTACCCTGAATAGTATCAACGTAGTATTCACGCCACATTTAAAAAAAATAACAGTGGCTTAAGCTGACGCAAGGTGCGCCTGGAGTGATGGCTCACTAGAAAGAAATTCTAACAG
Source organism: Perccottus glenii (assembly GCA_024416835.2). NCBI lineage: Eukaryota > Metazoa > Chordata > Actinopteri > Gobiiformes > Odontobutidae > Perccottus > Perccottus glenii. The sequence goes on along the minus strand of CM044564.2, from coordinate 27,616,401 downwards.
ATTTCTCAGCAGGCAATTATTTAATAGAAAGGTGATCTAAACACCGTAAATCCAATTCCTATCACACATGTTCCTGCTTAGTATTATTTTCTGTAGATGGTAAAATGTCCGCGTTGCGTGCATGACTTGCCTGTCTGGTAGCTGCATGGCTCAGTCTATCATGTGGACAATTCACGGAGGAGCACAAGAAAAGCATTTAGTTCTCTAAATCAAGGACAGTTGGCACAAAACACACAACAAGGGGCTTAGGTGTTTTTCTTATATTATTTACATGAACCCCAACGTCTGAGACATTGCCAGGTGTTGAATGCCTTGCTCACTTTTGTTAGCTAGGTTAGCTCTTACACATACCATGGCATGCAACATAAAATGTCTTTAAATAAAAGACGTGCATAAATAAACAAATGTATAATTACTTACATTTACTCCATCAACCGCTTGAAAAAAAATGTGTCCTTTTTTTCCAAAGAATTTAGGAACTTGACTCCACCAACACGCCTGGGCAAATCTTTTCTCCCGCTCTATGAGCGCGACAGTTAGACCGGAAGTGTGCAAGCTCAACTGATAGACAGGAAGCGCATAAAATTTTCAAATTAAACAAGGTTCAGCCTTAATTAGGTCCTAACCATATATTTGTCTGCAGTTTGATCACAAATCAAACTGAAAGTTAATGAAAACTTTGCCTAAAATTCAGGTCTTCTGAAAAATATATATATATTTTTTTTATGTACAAACCCATGGAAAATTAACAAAATATTACATTTGGACTGTATATTATTATAATTAGGCCCGAGCCGGTGATGACCGGGAGGGCCTATTGTTTTTGCTCGGATTTTTTTTTTTTTTTTTTTTCTTCCGACCCAATGATCCTAAATTTGACCCAGTGATCATGCACGAAAAGTCATTTTATCAATTTGTTTTTTGATACATTTGTGGCTGTGGTCGTAATGAGTCTGTGAAGAGGCAACCTTTGGGAAATAAATGCCATTTCCCAATTGCCAGGATCCTTCCTTTAGAGGAGGCCCCTCCAGAGCCACGGCTAGAGTCTTAGAAAACTCCTCAGAATCCTTTTACCGTGAAGTTTACGCTTTAGCACGAAATGCACTCCTCCGAGTGCATGTGTCCTCGCTGTCTCAATGGAGGCGAGGGCCTTTATCGCTATGCTTTAATTAGGCCCGAGCCGGTGATGGCCGGGAGGGCCTATTGTTTTTGCTCGGATTTTTTATTTTTTTATCTTTCTTGTCGACCTATGATCCTAAATTTGACCCAGTGAACATGCACTAAAAGTCATTTTATTGGTCCCAGACTTCAAGCTCGCTAAAAATTTATGTATTTGAAGTCGCAGAAAAAATACAAAAATGACTCAGTGGCGACCCTACAAAATCAAAATACATTGGGCCTATGGAAAGTGAAAGTAACTTTTTCCAACGTAGAAAAATGAAACTTGGTATATCCATAGGACACCTCAGGGCAAACAGAAAAGTCAATGACAGTCACACCCTAAACTTAACAGGAAGTCCGCCATGTGGGGTGAAACGCTGCCACTAAAATCGCAACCCTTGCGCAGAAAGATGCAAATCATTGTGTTTTAATCTAAATGGCCCCAAATTTGGTGAGTATCATCTAGACACATGTGCCAACCAAAGTTGTGACTTTGTTGTTGATATCTTATCGGGTATGGGTGTGGCAAGCCTGACCCAAAAAGGCGTTTGTGCACATTCATGACCTGAACAAAAAATATGTAAATAAAAGGGTTATCTTTAGAAATGGCTCTCCAGCGCCCCCTACAAACTTATAATGGACCCAATAATTTAGTTTGTCATAGAGACATAAAATTTTGTACACACATCTCTTATGTCATGACGAGAATAAAAGCCAATGACAACCACCCCCTATCTATAAATGTGTTGCCATAGCAACGTCCCAAAAAATGTGAAAAAAGTCAATGGGAAGTGGAAATTTTTAGTTTGTTGTAGGCAAATAAAACTTGGTACACACATCCACCATGGGCTTATGAACAAAAAAGCCAATGGGGACCACACCCTATCACACACAGGAAGGCGGTTATTTTGAATTGAAAATATGAACCGACTTAAAATACACCTCTTTTTAAAAGTACACAGAAAAAGCTGCTTCATTCCACAGACACCAAACTTGGGCAAAATGAGCTAAACACATGTATGTAAATGAGACAAGTGTTTTTCTAGACTTTTTTGCTCGAGTTATATTTTTTTTTATTATAATTCGGTATATATTTTTTTATCATATTTTTTCTGCAAAATCATCCTCAATTTAACACAGTAAACGTACAACTAAAAGTCATTTTTATTGGTCCCAGATTTCAAGCCCAGCGAAAAATTTATGTATTTGAAGTCCTAAAAAAATACGAAAAATGACTCAGTGGCGACCCTAGAAAAGTCAAAATACATCGGGCCAATGGAAAGTGAAAGTAACTTTATTCCAATGTAGAAAAATGAAACTTGGTACATCCATAGGACACCTCAGGGCAAACAGAAAAGTCAATGACAGCCACACTCTAAACTCAACAGGAAGTCCGCCATGTGGGGGTGAAAGGCGCGCCACTAAAATCGCACTTTGCGCAAAAGATGCAAATCATTGTGTTTTAATCTAAATGGCCCCAAATTTGGTGAGTATCATCTAGACACGTGTGCCAACCAAAGTTGTGACTTTGTTTATGATATCTTATCGGGTATGGGTGTGGCAAGCCTGTAACGAGGTGGCCATTTTTGTGAAAATAAACGCTCTTAACTCTCAAACGCCTTCTCGGATCGAGTTGGACCCAAAAAGGCGTTTGTGCACATTCATGATCTGAACACAAAGATATATAAAAAAAAAGGGTTATCTTTAGAAATGGCTCTCCAGCGCCCCCTACAAACTTATAATGGGACCCAAGAATTTAGTTTGTCATAGAGACATGAAATTTGGTACACACATCTCTTATGTCATGACGAGCATAAAAGCCAATGACAACCACCCCCTATCTATAAATGTGTTGCCATAGCAACGTCCCAAATTTGTGGAAAAGTCAATGGGAAGTGAAATTTTTAGTTTGTTGTAGGCAAATGAAACTTGGTACACACTTCCAGTATGGGCTTATGAACAAAAAAGCCAATGGGGACCACACCTTATCACACACGGGAAGGCGGCCATTTTGAATTGAAAATGTGAACCGACTTAAAATACACCTCTTTTTTAAAAGAACACAGAAAATAGCTGCTTCATTCCACAGACACCAAACTTGGGCAAAATGAGCTAAACATATGTATGTAAAATAGACAAGCATTTTTCTAGACTTTTTGCTCGAGTTATATTTTTTTATTATAATTTGGTATATATTTTTATTAAATTTTTTTGCAAAATGATCCTAAATTTGACCCAGTAAACGCAACTAAAAGTCATTTTTATTGGTCCCAGACTTCAAGCCCAGCGAAAAATTTATGTATTTGAAGTCCCCAAAAAAATATGAAAATGACTCAGTGGCGACCCTAGAAAAGTCAAAATACATTGGTTCTTTGGAAAATGAAAGTAAATTTTTCCAATGTAGAAATACAAAACTTGGTACATCCATAGGACACCTCAGGGCAAACAGAAAAGTTTATTACAGCCATACCGTAAACTCAACAGAAAATCTACTATGTTGGGTGGAATGCGTGACCACCTAAATCGCACCCCTTGTGTCTAAAGGCTTTTCATCTAAACAGCTCCAAATTTGGTGAGTATCATCTAGACACGTGTGCAAAAAAAAGTTATCAATTTGTTTTTTGATACATTTGTGGCTGTGGTCGTAATGAGTCTGTGAAGAGGCAACTATTGGGAAATAAATGCCATTTCCCAATTGCCAGGATCCTTCCTTTAGAGGAGGCCCTCCAGAGCCACGACTAGAGTCTTAGAAAACTCCTCAGAATCCTTTTACCGTGAAGTTTACGCTTTAAAGCACGAAATGCACTCCTCCAAGTGCATGTGTCCCCGCGGTCTCAAGAGAGGCGAGGGCCTTTATCGCCGCTATGCTTTAATTAGGCCCGAGCCGGTGATGGCCGGGAGGGCCTATTGTTTTTGCTCGGATTTTTTTTTTTTTTTTTTTTTATCTTTCTTGTCGACCTATGATCCTAAATTTGACCCAGTGAACATGCACGAAAAGTCATTTTATTGGTCCCAGACTTCAAGCTTAAAATACACCTCTTTTTTAAAAGAACACAGAAAATAGCTGCTTCATTCCACAGACACCAAACTTGGGCAAAATGAGCTAAACATATGTATGTAAAATAGACAAGCATTTTTCTAGACTTTTTTGCTCGAGTTATATTTTTTTTTATTATAATTTGGTATATATTTTTTATTAAATTTTTTTTGCAAAATGATCCTCAATTTAACCCAGTAAACGAACAACTAAAAGTCATTTTTATTGGTCCCAGACTTCAAACCCGCAAAAATGTATGTATTTGAAGTCCCAAAAAAAAAAATACGAAAATGACTCAGTGGCCCCCTAGAAAAGTCAAAATACATTGGGCCTATGGAAAGTGAAAGTAACTTTTTTCCAACGTAGAAAAATGAAACTTGGTATATCCATAGGACACCTCAGGGCAAACAGAAAAGTCAATGACAGTCACACCCTAAACTTAACAGGAAGTCCGCCATGTGGGGTGAAAGGCGCCACTAAATTCGCACTTTTGCGCAGAAAGATGCAAATCATTGTGTTTTAATCTAAATGGCCCCAAATTTGGTGAGTATCATCTAGACATGTGCCAACCAAAGTTGTGACTTTGTTGTTGATATCTTATCGGGTATGGGTGTGGCGAGCCTGTAACGAGGTGGCCATTTTTGTGAAAATAAACGCCTTCTTAACTCTCAAACGGCTTCTCGGATCGAGTTGGACCCAAAAAGGCGTTTGTGCACATTCATGACCTGAACACAAAAATATGTAAATAAAAGGGTTATCTTTAGAAATGGCTCTCCAGCGCCCCTACAAACTTATAATGGGACCCAAGAATTTAGTTTGTCATAGAGACATAAAATTTGGTACACACATCTCTTATGTCATGACGAGCATAAAAGCCAATGACAACCACCCCTATCTATAAATGTGTTGCCATAGCAACGTCCCCAAATATTTGGAAAAAGTCAATGGAAGTGAAAATTTTAGTTTGTCGTAGACAAATGAAACTTGGTACACACATCCAGCATGGGCTTATGAACAAAAAGCCAATGGGGACCACACCCTATCACACACGGAAGGCGGCCATTTTGAATTGAAAATGTGAACCGACTTAAAATACACCTCTTTTTAAAAGAACTCAGAAAATAGCTGCTTCATTCCACAGACACCAAACTTGGGCAAAATGAGCTAAACACATGTATGTAAATGAGACAAGTGTTTTTCTAGACTTTTTGCTCGAGTTATATTTTTTTTATTATAATCCGGTATATATTTTTTATCATATTTTTCTGCAAAATGATCCTCAATTTAACCCAGTAAACGATAACTAAAAGTCATTTTTATTAGTCCCAGATTTCAAGCCCAGCTAAAAATTTATGTATTTGAAGTCCCCAAAAAAAAATACAGTGGCGAATTCCCTAGAAAAGTAAAAATACATCGGGCCTATGGAAAGTGAAAGTAACTTTATTCCAATGTAGAAATACAAAACTTGGTACATCCATAGGACACCTCAGGGCAAACTGAAAAGTTTATTACAGCCATATCGTAAACTCAACAGAAAATCTACTATGTTGGGTGTAATGCGTGACCACCTAAATCGCACCCCTTCTGTCTAAAGTCTAAACAGCTCCAAATTTGGTGAGTATCATCTAGACACGTGTGCAAAAAAGTTATCAATTTGTTTTTGATACATTTGTGGCTGTGGTCGTAATGGGTCTGTGAAGAGGCAACCTTTGGGAAATAAATGCCATTTCCCAATTGCCAGGATCCTTCCTTTAGAGGAGGCCCTCCAGAGCCACGGCTAGAGTCTTAGAAAACTCCTCAGAATCCTTTTACCGTGAAGTTTACGCTTTAAAGCACGAGTGCATGTGTCCCCCGGTCTCAAGGGAGGCGAGGGCCTTTATCGCCGCTATGCTTTAATTAGGCCCGAGCCGGTGATGGCCGGGAGGGCCTATTGTTTTGCTCGGATTTTTTTTTTTTTTTTTTTTTTTTTTTTTTTTTTTTATTGTGACCAAATGATCCTAAATTTGACCCAGTGAACATGCACAAAAAGTCATTATATTGGTCCCAGACTTCAAGCTCGGCAAAATGGTATGTATTTGAAGACGCCAAAAAAATACGAAAAATGACTCAGTGGCGACCCCTACAAAATCAAAATACATTGGGCCTATGGAAAGTGAAAGTAACTTTTTCCAACGTAGAAAATGAAACTTGGTATATCCATAGGACACCTCAGGGCAAACAGAAAAGTCAATGACAGTCACACCCTAAACTTAACAGGAAGTCCGCCATGTGGGTGAAACTCATGCCACTAAAATCGCACTTTGCGCAGAAAGATGCAAATCATTGTGTTTTAATCTAAATGGCCCCAAATTTGGTGAGTATCATCTAGACACGTGTGCCAACCAAAGTTGTGACTTTGTTGTTGATATCTTATCGGGTATGGGTGTGGCAAGCCTGTAACGAGGTGGCCATTTTTGTGAAAATAAAACGTCTTCTATCTCAAACGCCTTCTCGGATCGAGTTGGACCCAAAAGGCGTTTGTGCACATTCATGACCTGAACACAAAAATATGTAAATAAAAGGGTTATCTTTAGAAATGGCTCTCCAGCGCCCCTACAAACTTATAATGGACCCAAGAATTTAGTTTGTCATAGAGACATAAAATTTTGTACACACATCTCTTATGTCATGACGAGCATAAAAGCCAATGACAACCACCCCTATCTATAAATGTGTTGCCATAGCAACGCCCCAAAAATGTGAAAAAGTCAATGGGAAGTGAAATTTTTAGTTTGTTGTAGGCAAATAAAACTTGGTACACACATCCACCATGGGCTTATGAACAAAAAGCCAATGGGGACCACACCCTATCACACACAGGAAGGCGGCCATTTTGAATTGAAAATGTGAACCGACTTAAAATACACCTCTTTTTAAAAGTACACAGAAAAAGCTGCTTCATTCCACAGACACCAAACTTGGGCAAAATGAGCTAAACACATGTATGTAAATGAGACAAGTGTTTTTCTAGACTTTTTGCTCGAGTTATATTTTTTTTATTATAATTCGTATATTTTTTTATTATAATTTTTCTGTAAAATGATCCTCAATTTAACCCAGTAAACGAACAACTAAAAGTCATTTTTATTGGTCCCAGACTTCAAGCCTGGCAAAAATTTATGTATTTGAAGTCGCTGAAAAAAATACTAAAAATGACTCAGTGGCGACCCTACAAAGTCAAAATACATTGGGCCTATGGAAAGTGAAAGTAACTTTTTCCAACGTAGAAAATGAAACTTGGTATATCCATAGGACACCTCAGGGCAAACAGAAAAGTCAATGACAGTCACACCCTAAACTTAACAGGAAGTCCGCCATGTGGGGTGAAACGCGGCCACTAAAATCGCACTTTGCGCAGAAAGATGCAAATCATTGTGTTTTAATCTAAATGGCCCCAAATTTGGTGAGTATCATCTAGACACGTGTGCCAACCAAAGTTGTGACTTTGTTGTTGATATCTTATCGGGTATGGGTGTGGCAAGCCTGTAACGAGGTGGCCATTTTTGTGAAAATAAAACGCCTTCTTAACTCTCAAACGCCTTCTCGGATCGAGTTGGACCCAAAAAGGCGCTTTGTGCACATTCATGACCTGAACACAAAAATATGTAAATAAAAGGGTTATCTTTAGAAATTGCTCTCCAGCGCCCCCTACAAACTTATAATGGACCCAAGAATTTAGTTTGTCATAGAGACATAAAATTTTGTACACACATCTCTTATGTCATGACGAGCATAAAAGCCAATGACAACCACCCCTATCTATAAATGTGTTGCCATAGCAACGTCCCAAAAAATGTGAAAAAAGTCAATGGGAAGTGAAATTTTTAGTTTGTTGTAGGCAAATAAAACTTGGTACACACATCCACCATGGGCTTATGAACAAAAAAGCCAATGGGGACCACACCCTATCACACACAGGAAGGCGGCCATTTTGAATTGAAAATGTGAACCGACTTAAAATACACTCTCTTTTTAAAAGTACACAGAAAAAGCTGCTTCATTCCACAGACACCAAACTTGGGCAAAATGAGCTAAACACATGTATGTAAATGAGACAAGTGTTTTTCTAGACTTTTTGCTCGAGTTATATTTTTTTATTATAATTCGGTATATATTTTTTATTATAATTTTTCTGTAAAATGATCCTCAATTTGACCCAGTAAACGTGCAACTAAAAGTAATTTTTATTGGTCCCAGACTTCAAGCTCGGCAAAAATGTATGTATTTGAAGTCCCCTAAAAAAAAAAATATGAAAAATGACTCAGTGGCGACCCTAGAAAAGTCAAAATAATTGGTTCTATGGAAAATGAAAGTAAATTTTTCCAATGTAGAAATACAAAACTTGGTACATCCATAGGACACCTTAGGGCAAACAGAAAAGTTTATTACAGCCATACCGTAAACTCAACAGAAAATCTACTATGTTGGGTGGAATACATGACCACCTAAATCGTACACTTTGTGCTAAAGGCTTTTCATCTAAACAGCTCCAAATTTGCTTTAAAGCACGACATGCAATCCTCCGAATATATGTGTCCTCATGTCTCAAGGGAGGCGAGGGCCTTTATCGCCGCTATGCTTTAATTATTTTTCTTCTTCTCCCCATATGATCCTAAATTTGACCCAGTGAACATGAACTAAAAGTCATTTTTATTGGTCCCAGCCTTCAAGCCCAGCGAAAAATTTATGTATTTGAAGTCCCTGAAAAAAAAAATACGAAAAATGACTCAGTGGCGGCCCCTAGAAAAGTTAAAATACATTGGGCCTATGGAAAGTGAAAGTAACTTTTTCCAACGTAGAAAAATGAAACTTGGTACATCCATAGGACACCTCAGGGCAAACAGAAAAGTCACTGACAGTCACACCCTAAACTTAACAGGAAGTCCGCCATGTGGGGTGAAACGCGGCCACTAAAATCGCACTTTGCGCAGAAAGATGCAAATCATTGTGTTTTAATCTAAATGGCCCCAAATTTGGTGAGTATCATCTAGACACGTGTGCCAACCAAAGTTGTGACTTTGTTGTTGATATCTTATCGGGTATGGGTGTGGCAAGCCTGTAACGAGTGGCCATTTTTGTGAAAATAAACGCCTTCTAACTCTCAAACGCCTTCTCGGATCGAGTTGGACCTAAAAAGGCGTTTGTGCACATTCATGACCTGAACACAAAAATATGTAAATAAAAGGGTTATCTTTAGAAATGGCTCTCCAGCGCCCCTACAAACTTATAATGGGACCCAAGAATTTAGTTTGTCATAGAGACATGAAATTTGGTACACACATCTCTTATGTCATGACGAGCATAAAAGCCAATGACAACCACCCCTATCTATAAATGTGTTGCCATAGAAACGTCCCCAAATATTTGTAAAAAGGTCAATGGGAAGTGAAAATTTTAGTTTGTAGGCAAATGAAACTTGGTACACACATCCAGCATGGGCTTATGAACAAAAAGCCAATGTGGACCACACCCTATCACACACGGAAGGCGGCCATTTTGAATTGAAAATGTGAACCGACTTAAAATACACCTCTTTTTTAAAAGTACACAGACAATAGCTGCTTCATTCCACAGACACCAAACTTGGGCAAAATGAGCTAAACACATGTATGTAAAAGAGACAAGTGTTTTTCTAGACTTTTGCTCGAGTTATATTTTTTTATTATAATTCGTATATATTTTTTATTATAATTTTTCTGTTAAATGATCCTCAATTTGACCCAGTAAACCAACAACTAAAAGTCATTTTTATTGGTCCCAGACTTCAAGCCCGGCGAAAAATTTATGTATTTGAAGTCCCCGAAAAAAAAAAAAACGAAAAATGACTCAGTGGCGACCCCTAGAAAAGTCAAAATACATTGGGTCTATGGAAAGTGAAAGTAACTTTTTTCCAACGTAGAAAAATGAAACTTGGTACATCCATAGGACACCTCAGGGCAAACAGAAAAGTCAATGACAGCCACGCCCTAAACTCAACAGGAAGTCCGCCATGTGGGGTGAAACGCATGGCCAATAAAATCGCACTTTGCGCAAAAAAGATGCAAATCATTGTGTTTTAATCTAAATGGCCCCAAATTTGGTGAGAATCATCTAGACATGTGTGCCAACCAAAGTTGTGACTTTGTTGTTGATATCTTATCGGGTATGGGTGTGGCAAGCCTGTAACGAGGTGGCCATTTTTGTGAAAATAAAACGTGTCTTAACTCTCAAACGCCTTCTCAGATCGAGTTGGACCCAAAAAGGCGTTTGTGCACATTTATGACTTGAACACAAAGATATGTAAATAAAAGGGTTATCTTTAGAAATGGCTCTCCAGCGCCCCCTACAAACTTATAATGGGACCCAAGAATTTAGTTTGTCATAGAGACATGAAATTTGGTACACACATCTCCTATGTCATGAGGAGCATAAAAGCCAATGACAACCACCCCCTATCTATAAATGTGTTGCCATAGCAACGTCCCAAATATGTGGAAAAAGTCAATAGGAAGTGAAAATTTTAGTTTGTCGTAGGCAAATGAAACTTGGTACACACATCCAGTATGGGCTTATGAACAAAAAAGCCAAAGGGGACCACACCTTATCACACACGGGAAGGCGGCCATTTTAAATTGAAGATGTGAACCGACTTAGAATACAACCTCTCTTTTAAAAAACAACAGAAAATAGCTGCTTCATTCCACAGACACCAAACTTGGGCAAAATGAGCTAAACACGTGTGTAAAATAGACAGGCGTTTTTCTTGTCGTTTTTGCTCGAGTAATATATTTTTTTATTATAATTTGGTATACATTTTTTTTATTATAATTTTTCTGAAAAATGATTTTCAATTTGACCCAGTAAACGTGCAACTAAAAGTCATTTTTATTGGTCCCAGACTTCAAGCTCGGCGAAAAATTTATGTATTTGAAGTCGCTAAAAAAATATGAAAAATGACTCAGTGGCGACCCTAGAAAAGTCAAAATACATTGGTTCTATGGAAAATGAAAGTAAATTTTTCTAATGTAGAAATACAAAACTTGGTACATCCATAGGACACCTTAGGGCAAACAGAAAAGTTTATTACAGCCATACCGTAAACTCAACAGAAAATCTACTATGTTGGATGGAATACATGACCACCTAAATCGTACACTTTGTGCTAAAGGGTTTTCATCTAACCAGCTCCAAATTTGCTTTGAACCACGACATGCAATCCTCCGAATATATGTGTCCCCGCAGTCTCAAGGGAGGCGAGGGCCTTTATCGCCGCTTGCGGCTTTATTAGGCCCGAGCCGGTGATGGCCGGGAGGGCCTATTGTTTTTGCTCGGATTTTTTTTTTTTTTTTTTTTTTTTTTTTTTTATCTTTCTTGTCGACCTATGATCCTAAATTTAACCCAGTAAACGTACAACTAAAAGTCATTTTTATTGGTCCCAGATTTCAAGCCCAGCGAAAAATTTATGTATTTGAAGTCCCAAAAAAATACGAAAAATGACTCAGTGGCTAATTCCCTAGAAAAGTCAAAATACATTGGGCCTATGGAAAGTGAAAGTAACTTTATTCCAATGTAGAAAATGAAACTTGGTACATCCATAGGACACCTCAGGGCAAACTGAAAAGTTTATTACAGCCATATCGTAAACTCAACAGAAAATCTACTATGTTGGGTGGAATGCGTGACCACCTAAATCGCACCCCTTCTGTCTAAAGTCCAAACAGCTCCAAATTTGGTGAGTATCATCTAGACACGTGTGCAAAAAAGTTATCAATTTGTTTTTGATACATTTGTGGCTGTGGTCGTAATGGGTCTGTGAAGAGGCAACCTTTGGGAAATAAATGCCATTTCCCAATTGCCAGGATCCTTCCTTTAGAGGAGGTCCAGAGCCACGGCTAGAGTCTTAGAAAACTCCTCAGAATCCTTTTACCGTGAAGTTTACGCTTTAAAGCACGAGTGCATGTGTCCCCGCGGTCTCAAGGAGGCGAGGGCCTTTATCGCCGCTATGGCTTTAATTAGGCCCGAGCCGGTGATGACCGGGAGGGCCTATTGTTTTGCTCGGATTTTTTTTTTTTTTTTTTTTTTTCTTCCGACCCAATGATCCTAAATTTGACCCAGTGAACATGCACGAAAAGTCATTTGATGACCGGGAGGGCCTATTGTTTTTGCTCGGATTTTTTTTTTTTTTTTTTTTTTTTCTTCCGACCCAATGATCCTAAATTTGACCCAGTGAACATGCACGAAAAGTCATTTTATTGGTCCCAGACTTCAAGCTCGGCGAAAAATTTATGTATTTGAAGTCGAAAAAAAAATACGAAAATGACTCAGTGGCGAATTCTACAAAATCAAAATACATTGGGCCTATGGAAAGTGAAAGTAACTTTTTCCAACGTAGAAAAATGAAACTTGGTATATCCATAGGACACCTCAGGGCAAACAGAAAAGTCAATGACAGTCACACCCTAAACTTAACAGGAAGTCCGCCATGTGGGGTGAAACGCGCGGCCACTAAAATCGCACTTGCGCAGAAAGATGCAAATCATTGTGTTTTAATCTAAATGGCCCCAAATTTGGTGAGTATCATCTAGACACGTGTGCCAACCAAAGTTGTGACTTTGTTTTGATATCTTATCGGGTATGGGTGTGGCAAGCCTGTAACGAGGTGGCCATTTTTGTGAAAATAAAACGCCTTCTAACTCTCAAACGCCTTCTCGGATCGAGTTGGACCCAAAAAGGCGCTTTGTGCACATTCATGACCTGAACACAAAATATGTAAATAAAAGGGTTATCTTTAGAAATGGCTCTCCAGCGCCCCCTACAAACTTATAATGGACCCAAGAATTTAGTTTGTCATAGAGACATAAAATTTTGTACACACATCTCTTATGTCATGACGAGCATAAAAGCCAATGACAACCACCCCTATCTATAAATGTGTTGCCATAGCAACGCCCCAAAAATGTGAAAAAGTCAATGGAAGTGAAATTTTTAGTTTGTTGTAGGCAAATAAAACTTGGTACACACATCCACCATGGGCTTATGAACAAAAAGCCAATGGGGACCACACCCTATCACACACAGGAAGGCGGCCATTTTGAATTGAAAATGTGAACCGACTTAAAATACACCTCTTTTTAAAAGTACACAGACAATAGCTGCTTCATTCCACAGACACCAAACTTGAGCAAATGAGCTAAACACATGTATGTAAAAGAGACAAGTGTTTTTCTAGACTTTTTGCTCGAGTTATATTTTTTTATTATAATTCGTATATTTTTTTTATTATAATTTTTCTGCAAAATGATCCTCAATTTAACCCAGTAAACGAACAACTAAAAGTCATTTTTATTGGTCCCAGACTTCAAGCTCGGCAAAAATTTATGTATTTGAAGTCGCCTAAAAAAATACTAAAAATGACTCAGTGGCGACCCCTAGAAAGTCAAAATACATTGGGCCTATGGAAAGTGAAAGTAACTTTTTTCCAACGTAGAAAATTGAAACTTGGTACATCCATAGGACACCTCAGGGCAAACAGAAAAGTCAATGACAGTCACACCCTAAACTCAACAGGAAGTCCGCCATGTGGGTGAAAGGCGCCACTAAATTCGCACTCGCGCAGAAAGATGCAAATCATTGTGTTTTAATCTAAATGGCCCCAAATTTGGTGAGTATCATCTAGACACATGTGCCAACCAAAGTTGTGACTTTGTTGTTGATATCTTATCGGGTATGGGTGTGGCAAGCCTGTAACGAGGTGGCCATTTTTGTGAAAATAAAACGCTTCTTAACTCTCAAACGGCTTCTCGGATCGAGTTGGACCCAAAAAAAGGCGTTTGTGCACATTCATGACCTGAACACAAAAATATGTAAATAAAAGGGTTATCTTTAGAAATGGCTCTCCAGCGCCCCTACAAACTTATAATGGGACCCAAGAATTTAGTTTGTCATAGAGACATAAAATTTGGTACACACATCTCTTATGTCATGACGAGCATAAAAGCCAATGACAACCACCCCTATCTATAAATGTGTTGCCATAGCAACGCCCCAAATATTTGGAAAAAGTCAATGGGAAGTGAAAATTTTAGTTTGTCGTAGGCAAATGAAACTTGGTACACACATCCAGCATGGGCTTATGAACAAAAAGCCAATGGGGACCACACCCTATCACACACGGGAAGGCGGCCATTTTGAATTGAAAATGTGAACCGACTTAAAATACACCTCTTTTTAAAAGAACTCAGAAAATAGCTGCTTCATTCCACAGACACCAAACTTGGGCAAAATGAGCTAAACACATGTATGTAAAAGAGACAAGCGTTTTTCTAGACTTTTTGCTCGAGTTATATTTTATTTTATTATAATTTGGTATATTTTTTTATTATAATTTTTCTGCAAAATGATCCTCAATTTGACCCAGTAAACGTGCAACTAAAAGTCATTTTTATTGGTCCCAGACTTCAAGCTCGCGAAAATTTATGTATTTGAAGTCAAAAAAAAATATGAAAATGACTCAGTGGCGATCCCTACAAAAGTCAAAATACATTGGGCCTATGGAAAGTGAAAGTAACTTTTTCCAACGTAGAAAAATGAAACTTGGTACATCCATAGGACACCTCAGGCTAACAGAAAATGTATTACAGCCATATCGTAAACTCAACAGGAAATCTACTATGTTGGGTGTATGCGTGACCACCTAAATTGCACCCTTGTGTCTAAAGGTTTTCATCTAAACAGCTCCAAATTTGGTGAGTATCATCTAGACACGTGTGCAAAAAAAGTTATCAATTTGTTTTTTGATAGATTTGTGGCTGTGGTCGAATGAGTCTGTGAAGAGGCAACTATTGGGAAATAAATGCCATTTCCCAATTGCCAGGATCCTTCTCAACAGAAAATGTTGGGTGGAATACATGACCACCTAAATCGTACACTTTGTGCTAAAGGGTTTTCATCTAAACAGCTCCAAATTTGCTTTAAAGCACGACATGCAATCCTCCGAATATATGTGTCCCCGCGGTCTCAAGGGAGGCGAGGGCCTTTATCGCCGCTTGCGGCTTTAATTAGGCCGAGCGGTGATGACTGAGAGGAGCCTATTGTTTTGCTCGGATTTTTTTATTATTTTTTATTTTTCTTTTCCACCTATGATCCTAAATTTGACCCAGTGAACATGCACGAAAAGTCATTTTATTGGTCCCAGACTTCAAGCTCGGCGAAAAATGTATGTATTTGAAGTCGCCGAAAAAAAAATACGAAAAATGACTCAGTGGCGACCCCTACAAAATCAAAATACATTGGGCCTATGGAAAGTGAAAGTAACTTTTTTCCAACGTAGAAAAATAAAACTTGGTATATCCATAGGACACCTCAGGGCAAAAAGAAAAGTCAATGACAGTCACACCCTAAACTCAACAGGAAGTCCGCCATGTGGGGTGAAACGCACGGCCACTAAAATCGCACCCCTTGCGCAGAAAGATGCAAATCATTGTGTTTTAATCTAAATGGCCCCAAATTTGGTGAGTATCATCTAGACACGTGTGCCAACCAAAGTTGTGACTTTGTTTATGATATCTTATCGGGTATGGGTGTGGCAAGCCTGTAACGAGGTGGCCATTTTTGTGAAAATAAAACGCCTCTTAACTCTCAAACGCCTTCTCGGATCGAGTTGGACCCAAAAAGGCGTTTGTGCACATTCATGACCTGAACACAAGATATGTAAATAAAAGGGTTATCTTTAGAAATGGCTCTCCAGCGCCCCCTACAAACTTATAATGGACCCAAGAATTTAGTTTGTCATAGAGACATAAAATTTGGTACACACATCTCTTATGTCATGACGAGCATAAAAGCCAATGACAACCACCCCCTATCTATAAATGTGTTGCCATAGCAACGTCCCAAATATTTGGAAAAAGTCAATGGGAAGTGAAAATGTTAGTTTGTCGTAGGCAAATGAAACTTGGTACACACATCCAGCATGGGCTTATGAACAAAAAAGCCAATGGGGACCACACCCTATCACACACAGGAAGGCGGCCATTTTGAATTGAAAATGTGAACCGACTTAAAATACACCTCTTTTTAAAAGAACTCAGAAAATAGCTGCTTCATTCCACAGACACCAAACTTGGGCAAAATGAGCTAAACACATGTATGTAAAATAGACAAGCGTTTTTCTAGACTTTTTGCTCGAGTTATATTTTATTTTATTATAATTTGGTATATTTTTTTATTATAATTTTTCTGCAAAATGATCCTCAATTTGACCCAGTAAACGCAACTAAAAGTCATTTTTATTGGTCCCAGACTTCAAGCTCGGAAAAATTTATGTATTTGAAGTCACGAAAAAAATATGAAAAATGACTCAGTGGCGACCCTACAAAAGTCAAAATACATTGGGCCTATGGAAAGTGAAAGTAACTTTTTCCAACGTAGAAAAATGAAACTTGGTACATCCATAGGACACCTCAGGGCAAACAGAAAAATGTATTACAGCCACCTAAACTCAACAGGAAATCTACTATGTTGGGTGTATGCGTGACCACCTAAATTGCACCCCTTGTGTCTAAAGGCTTTTCATCTAAACAGCTCCAAATTTGGTGAGTATCATCTAGACACGTGTGCAAAAAAAAGTTATCAATTTGTTTTTTGATAGATTTGTGGCTGTGGTCGTAATGAGTCTGTGAAGAGGCAACTATTGGGAAATAAATGCCATTTCCCAATTGCCAGGATCCTTCTCAACTGAAAATGTTGGGTGGAATACATGACCACCTAAATCGTACACTTTGTGCTAAAGGGTTTTCATCTAAACAGCTCCAAATTTGCTTTAAAGCACGACATGCAATCCTCCGAATATATGTGTCCCTGTCTCAAGGGAGGCGAGGGCCTTTATCGCCGCTATGCTTTAATTAGGCCCGAGCCGGTGATGGCCGGGAGGGCCTATTGTTTTTGCTCGGATTTTTTTTTTTATTTTTTTTTTTATCTTTATTGTGACCAAATGATCCTAAATTTGACCCAGTGAACATGCACAAAAGTCATTATATTGGTCCCAGACTTCAAGCTCGGCAAAAATGGTATGTATTTGAAGACGCCGAAAAAAATACGAAAAATGACTCAGTGGCGACCCTACAAAATCAAAATACATTGGGCCTATGTGAAAGTAACTTTTTCCAACGTAGAAAAATGAAACTTGGTATATCCATAGGACACCTCAGAACAAACAGAAAAGTCAATGACAGTCACACCCTAAACTTAACAGGAAGTCCGCCATGTGGGGTGAAACGCCACCACTAAAATCGCACTTTGCGCAGAAAGATGCAAATCATTGTGTTTTAATCTAAATGGCCCCAAATTTGGTGAGTATCATCTAGACACGTGTGCCAACCAAAGTTGTGACTTTGTTGTTGATATCTTATCGGGTATGGGTGTGGCAAGCCTGTAACGAGGTGGCCATTTTTGTGAAAATAAAGCGTCTCTTAACTCTCAAACGCCTTCTCGGATCGAGTTGGACCCAAAAAGGCGTTTGTGCACATTCATGACCTGAACACAAAAATATGTAAATAAAAGGGTTATCTTTAGAAATGGCTCTCCAGCGCCCCTACAAACTTATAATGGACCCAAGAATTTAGTTTGTCATAGAGACATAAAATTTTGTACACACATCTCTTATGTCATGACGAGCATAAAAGCCAATGACAACCACCCCTATCTATAAATGTGTTGCCATAGCAACGTCCCAAAAATGTGAAAAAGTCAATGGGAAGTGAAATTTTTAGTTTGTTGTAGGCAAATAAAACTTGGTACACACATCCACCATGGGCTTATGAACAAAAAGCCAATGGGGACCACACCCTATCACACACAGGAAGGCGGCCATTTTGAATTGAAAATGTGAACCGACTTAAAATACACCTCTTTTTAAAAGTACACAGAAAAAGCTGCTTCATTCCACAGACACCAAACTTGGGCAAAATGAGCTAAACACATGTATGTAAAATGAGACAAGTGTTTTTCTAGACTTTTTGCTCGAGTTATATTTTTTTATTATAATTCGTATATATTTTTTATTATAATTTTTCTGTAAAATGATCCTCAATTTAACCCAGTAAAGAACAACTAAAAGTCATTTTTATTGGTCCCAGACTTCAAGCTGGCAAAAATTTATGTATTTGAAGTCGCGAAAAAAATACGAAAAATGACTCAGTGGCGACCCTACAAAAGTCAAAATACATTGGGCCTATGGAAAGTGAAAGTAACTTTTTCCAACGTAGAAAAATGAAACTTGGTATATCCATAGGACACCTCAGGGCAAACAGAAAAGTCAATGACAGTCACACCCTAAACTTAACAGGAAGTCCGCCATGTGGGGTGAAACGCGCCACTAAAATCGCACCTTGCGCAGAAAGATGCAAATCATTGTGTTTTAATCTAAATGGCCCCAAATTTGGTGAGTATCATCTAGACACGTGTGCCAACCAAAGTTGTGACTTTGTTGTTGATATCTTATCGGGTATGGGTGTGGCAAGCCTGTAACGAGGTGGCCATTTTTGTGAAAATAAAACGTCTCTTAACTCTCAAACGCCTTCTCGGATCGAGTTGGACCCAAAAAGGCGTTTGTGCACATTCATGACCTGAACACAAAAATATGTAAATAAAAGGGTTATCTTTAGAAATGGCTCTCCAGCGCCCCTACAAACTTATAATGGACCCAAGAATTTAGTTTGTCATAGAGACATAAAATTTGGTACACACATCTCTTATGTCATGACGAGCATAAAAGCCAATGACAACCACCCCTATCTATAAATGTGTTGCCATAGCAACGTCCCAAATATTTGGAAAAAGTCAATGGGAAGTGAAAATTTTAGTTTGTCGTAGGCAAATGAAACTTGGTACACACATCCAGCATGGGCTTATGAACAAAAAGCCAATGGGGACCACCCTATCACACACAGGAAGGCGGCCATTTTGAATTGAAAATGTGAACCGACTTAAAATACACCTCTTTTTAAAAGTACACAGAAAAAAGCTGCTTCATTCCACAGACACCAAACTTGGGCAAAATGAGCTAAACACATGTATGTAAATGAGACAAGTGTTTTTCTAGACTTTTTGCTCGAGTTATATTTTTTTATTATAATTCGGTATATATTTTTTATTATAATTTTTCTGTAAAATGATCCTCAATTTAACCCAGTAAACGAACAACTAAAAGTCATTTTATTGGTCCCAGACTTCAAGCCTGGCAAAAAATTTATGTATTTGAAGTCGAAAAAAATACGAAAAATGACTCAGTGGCGACCCTACAAAAGTCAAAATACATTGGGCCTATGGAAAGTGAAAGTAACTTTTTCCAACGTAGAAAAATGAAACTTGGTACATCCATAGGACACCTCAGGGCAAACAGAAAAATGTATTACAGCCATATCGTAAACTCAACAGGAAATCTACTATGTTGGGTGTATGCGTGACCACCTAAATTGCACCCCTTGTGTCTAAAGGCTTTTCATCTAAACAGCTCCAAATTTGGTGAGTATCATCTAGACACGTTTGCAAAAAAAAGTTATCAATTTGTTTTTTGATAGATTTGTGGCTGTGGTCGTAATGAGTCTGTGAAGAGGCAACTATTGGGAAATAAATGCCATTTCCCAATTGCCAGGATCCTTCTCAACAGAAAATGTTGGGTGGAATACATGACCACCTAAATCGTACACTTTGTGCTAAAGGGTTTTCATCTAAACAGCTCCAAATTTGCTTTAAAGCACGACATACAATCCTCCGAATATATGTGTCCCCGCGGTCTCAAGGGAGGCGAGGGCCTTTATCGCCGCTTGCGGCTTTAATTAGGCCCGAGCCGGTGATGACCGGGAGGGCCTATTGTTTTTGCTCGGATTTTTTTTTTATTATTTTTTATTTTTCTTTTCCACCTATGATCCTAAATTTGACCCAGTGAACATGCACGAAAAGTCATTTTATTGGTCCCAGACTTCAAGCTCGGCGAAAAATTTATGTATTTGAAGTCGCCGAAAAAAATACGAAAAATGACTCAGTGGCGACCCCTACAAAATCAAAATACATTGGGCCTATGGAAAGTGAAAGTAACTTTTTTCCAACGTAGAAAAATGAAACTTGGTATATCCATAGGACACCTCAGGGCAAACAGAAAAGTCAATGACAGTCACACCTAAACTCAACAGGAAGTCCGCCATGTGGGGTGAAACGCTGCCACTAAAATCGCACCCCTTGCGCAGAAAGATGCAAATCATTGTGTTTTAATCTAAATGGCCCCAAATTTGGTGAGTATCATCTAGACACGTGTGCCAACCAAAGTTGTGACTTTGTTGTTGATATCTTATCGGGTATGGGTGTGGCAAGCCTGTAACGAGGTGGCCATTTTTGTGAAAATAAAACGTCTCTTAACTCTCAAACGCCTTCTCGGATCGAGTTGGACCCAAAAGGCGTTTGTGCACATTCATGACCTGAACACAAAAATATGTAAATAAAAGGGTTATCTTTAGAAATGGCTCTCCAGCGCCCCTACAAACTTATAATGGACCCAAGAATTTAGTTTGTCATAGAGACATAAAATTTTGTACACACATCTCTTATGTCATGACGAGCATAAAAGCCAATGACAACCACCCCTATCTATAAATGTGTTGCCATAGCAACGTCCCAAAAATGTGAAAAAGTCAATGGGAAGTGAAATTTTAGTTTGTTGTAGGCAAATAAAACTTGGTACACACATCCACCATGGGCTTATGAACAAAAAAACCAATGGGGACCACACCCTATCACACACAGGAAGGCGGCCATTTTGAATTGAAAATGTGAACCGACTTAAAATACACCTCTTTTTAAAAGTACACAGAAAAAGCTGCTTCATTCCACAGACACCAAACTTGGGCAAAATGAGCTAAACACATGTATGTAAATGAGACAAGTGTTTTTCTAGACTTATTTGCTCGAGTTATATTTTTTTATTATAATTGGTATATATTTTTTATTATAATTTTTCTGTAAAATGATCCTCAATTTAACCCAGTAAAGAACAACTAAAAGTCATTTTTATTGGTCCCAGACTTCAAGCCCGGCAAAAATTTATGTATTTGAAGTCGCCGAAAAAAATACGAAAAATGACTCAGTGGCGACCCTACAAAAGTCAAAATACATTGGGCCTATGGAAAGTGAAAGTAACTTTTTCCAACGTAGAAAAATGAAACTTGGTATATCCATAGGACACCTCAGGGCAAACAGAAAAGTCAATGACAGTCACACCTAAACTTAACAGGAAGTCCGCCATGTGGTGAAGTGACACATGCGCGCCACTAAATTGCAAATCATTGTGTTTTAATCTAAATGGCCCCAAATTTGGTGAGTATCATCTAGACACGTGTGCCAACCAAAGTTGTGACTTTGTTGTTGATATCTTATCGGGTATGGGTGTGGCAAGCCTGTAACGAGGTGGCCATTTTTGTGAAAATAAAACGTCTCTTAACTCTCAAACGCCTTCTCGGATCGAGTTGGACCCAAAAAGGCGTTTGTGCACATTCATGACCTGAACACAAAAATATGTAAATAAAAGGGTTATCTTTAGAAATGGCTCTCCAGCGCCCCTACAAACTTATAATGGACCCAAGAATTTAGTTTGTCATAGAGACATAAAATTTTGTACACACATCTCTTATGTCATGACGAGCATAAAAGCCAATGACAACCACCCCTATCTATAAATGTGTTGCCATAGCAACGTCCCAAAAATGTGAAAAAGTCAATGGGAAGTGAAATTTTTAGTTTGTTGTAGGCAAATAAAACTTGGTACACACATCCACCATGGGCTTATGAACAAAAAGCCAATGGGGACCACACCTATCACACACAGGAAGGCGGCCATTTTGAATTGAAAATGTGAACCGACTTAAAATACACCTCTTTTTAAAAGTACACAGAAAAAGCTGCTTCATTCCACAGACACCAAACTTGGGCAAAATGAGCTAAACACATGTATGTAAATGAGACAAGTGTTTTCTAGACTTTTTGCTCGAGTTATATTTTTTTTATTATAATTCGGTATATATTTTTATTATAATTTTTCTGTAAAATGATCCTCAATTTAACCCAGTAACGAACAACTAAAAGTCATTTTTATTGGTCCCAGACTTCAAGCCTGGCAAAAATTTATGTATTTGAAGTCCCAAAAAAATACGAAAAATGACTCAGTGGCGACCCTACAAAATCAAAATACATTGGGCCTATGGAAAGTGAAAGTAACTTTTTTCCAACGTAGAAAAATGAAACTTGGTACATCCATAGGACACCTCAGGGCGAACAGAAAAATGTATTACAGCCATATCGTAAACTCAACAGGAAATCTACTATGTTGGGTGTATGCGTGACCACCTAAATTGCACCCCTTGTGTCTAAAGGCTTTTCATCTAAACAGCTCCAAATTTGGTGAGTATCATCTAGACACGTTTGCAAAAAAAAGTTATCAATTTGTTTTTTGATAGATTTGTGGCTGTGGTCGTAATGAGTCTGTGAAGAGGCAACTATTGGGAAATAAATGCCATTTCCCAATTGCCAGATCCTTCTCAACAGAAAATGTTGGGTGGAATACATGACCACCTAAATCGTACACTTTGTGCTAAAGGGTTTTCATCTAAACAGCTCCAAATTTGCTTTAAAGCACGACATACAATCCTCCGAATATATGTGTCCTCATCTCAAGGGAGGCGAGGCCTTTATCGAGGGCCTATTGTTTTGCTCGATTTTTTTATTATTTTTATTTTTCCTATGATCCTAAATTTGACCCAGTGAACATGCACGAAAAGTCATTTTATTGGTCCCAGACTTCAAGCTCGGCAAAAATGTATGTATTTGAAGTCCCGAAAAAAATACGAAAAATGACTCAGTGGCGACCCTACAAAATCAAAATACATTGGGCCTATGGAAAGTGAAAGTAACTTTTTCCAACGTAGAAAAATGAAACTTGGTATATCCATAGGACACCTCAGGGCAAAAAGAAAAGTCAATGACAGTCACACCCTAAACTCAACAGGAAGTCCGCCATGTGGGGTGAAACGCGACCACTAAAATCGCACCCCTTGCGCAGAAAGATGCAAATCATTGTGTTTTAATCTAAATGGCCCCAAATTTGGTGAGTATCATCTAGACACGTGTGCCAACCAAAGTTGTGACTTTGTTTGTTGATATCTTATCGGGTATGGGTGTGGCAAGCCTGTAACGAGGTGGCCATTTTTGTGAAAATAAAACGTCTCTTAACTCTCAAAGCGCCTTCTCGGATCGAGTTGGACCCAAAAAGGCGTTTGTGCACATTCATGACCTGAACACAAAGATATGTAAATAAAAGGGTTATCTTTAGAAATGGCTCTCCAGCGCCCCCTACAAACTTATAATGGACCCAAGAATTTAGTTTGTCATAGAGACATAAAATTTGGTACACACATCTCTTATGTCATGACGAGCATAAAAGCCAATGACAACCACCCCTATCTATAAATGTGTTGCCATAGCAACGTCCCAAATATTTGGAAAAAGTCAATGGGAAGTGAAAATGTTAGTTTGTCGTAGGCAAATGAAACTTGGTACACACATCCAGCATGGGCTTATGAACAAAAAAGCCAATGGGGACCACACCCTATCACACACGGGAAGGCGGCCATTTTGAATTGA
This sequence comes from Perccottus glenii, assembly GCA_024416835.2. Taxonomy (NCBI): domain Eukaryota; kingdom Metazoa; phylum Chordata; class Actinopteri; order Gobiiformes; family Odontobutidae; genus Perccottus; species Perccottus glenii. Next base: position 27,592,499 of record CM044564.2, on the reverse strand, counting down.
AAATGTGAACCGACTTAAAATACACCTCTTTTTAAAAGAACTCAGAAAATAGCTGCTTCATTCCACAGACACCAAACTTGGGCAAAATGAGCTAAACACATGTATGTAAAATAGACAAGCGTTTTTCTAGACTTTTTGCTCGAGTTATATTTTATTTTATTATAATTTGGTATATTTTTTTATTATAATTTTTCTGCAAAATGATCCTCAATTTGACCCAGTAAAGCGTGCAACTAAAAGTCATTTTATTGGTCCCAGACTTCAAGCTCGGCGAAAAATTTATGTATTTGAAGTCGAAAAAAATATGAAAAATGACTCAGTGGCGACCCTAGAAAAGTCAAAATACATTGGGCCTATGGAAAGTGAAAGTAACTTTTTCCAACGTAGAAAAATGAAACTTGGTACATCCATAGGACACCTCAGGGCAAACAGAAAATGTATTACAGCCATATCGTAAACTCAACAGGAAATCTACTATGTTGGGTGTATGCGTGACCACCTAAATTGCACCCCTTGTGTCTAAAGGCTTTTCATCTAAACAGCTCCAAATTTGGTGAGTATCATCTAGACACGTGTGCAAAAAAAGTTATCAATTTGTTTTTGATAGATTTGTGGCTGTGGTCGTAATGAGTCTGTGAAGAGGCAACTATTGGGAAATAAATGCCATTTCCCAATTGCCAGGATCCTTCTCAACAGAAAATGTTGGGTGGAATACATGACCACCTAAATCGTACACTTTGTGCTAAAGGGTTTTCATCTAAACAGCTCCAAATTTGCTTTAAAGCACGACATGCAATCCTCCGAATATATGTGTCCCCGCGGTCTCAAGGAGGCGAGGGCCTTTATCGCCGCTTGCGGCTTTAATTAGGCCCGAGCCGGTGATGGCCGGGAGGGCCTATTGTTTTTGCTCGGATTTTTTTTTTTTTTTTTTTTTTTTTATCTTTGTGTGACCAAATGATCCTAAATTTGACCCAGTGAACATGCACAAAAAGTCATTATATTGGTCCCAGACTTCAAGCTCGGCAAAAATGGTATGTATTTGAAGACGCCGAAAAAAATACGAAAAATGACTCAGTGGCGACCCTACAAAATCAAAATACATTGGGCCTATGGAAAGTGAAAGTAACTTTTTCCAACGTAGAAAAATGAAACTTGGTATATCCATAGGACACCTCAGGGCAAACAGAAAAGTCAATGACAGTCACACCCTAAACTTAACAGGAAGTCCGCCATGTGGGGTGAAAACGCGGCCACTAAAATCGCACCTTGCGCAGAAAGATGCAAATCATTGTGTTTTAATCTAAATGGCCCCAAATTTGGTGAGTATCATCTAGACACGTGTGCCAACCAAAGTTGTGACTTTGTTGTTGATATCTTATCGGGTATGGGTGTGGCAAGCCTGTAACGAGGTGGCCATTTTTGTGAAAATAAACGTCTCTTAACTCTCAAACGCCTTCTCGGATCGAGTTGGACCCAAAAAGGCGTTTGTGCACATTCATGACCTGAACACAAAAATATGTAAATAAAAGGGTTATCTTTAGAAATGGCTCTCCAGCGCCCCCTACAAACTTATAATGGACCCAAGAATTTAGTTTGTCATAGAGACATAAAATTTTGTACACACATCTCTTATGTCATGAGCATAAAAGCCAATGACAACCACCCCTATCTATAAATGTGTTGCCATAGCGTCCCAAAAATGTGAAAAAGTCAATGGGAAGTGAAATTTGTAGTTTGTTGTAGGCAAATAAAACTTGGTACACACATCCACCATGGGCTTAAGAACAAAAAAGCCAATGGGGACCACACCCTATCACACACAGGAAGGCGGCCATTTTGAATTGAAAATGTGAACCGACTTAAAATACACCTCTTTTTAAAAGTACACAGAAAAAGCTGCTTCATTCCACAGACACCAAACTTGGGCAAAATGAGCTAAACACATGTATGTAAATGAGACAAGTGTTTTTCTAGACTTTTTTGCTCGAGTTATATTTTTTTTTATTATAATTCGGTATATATTTTTTTATTATAATTTTTCTGTAAAATGATCCTCAATTTAACCCAGTAAAAGAACAACTAAAAGTCATTTTTATTGGTCCCAGACTTCAAGCCTGGCAAAAATTTATGTATTTGAAGTCGCGAAAAAAATACGAAAAATGACTCAGTGGCGACCCTACAAAAGTCAAAATACATTGGGCCTATGGAAAGTGAAAGTAACTTTTTCCAACGTAGAAAAATGAAACTTGGTATATCCATAGGACACCTCAGGGCAAACAGAAAAGTCAATGACAGTCACACCTAAACTTAACAGGAAGTCCGCCATGTGGGGTGAAAGCGCGCCACTAAAATCGCACCTTGCGCAGAAAGATGCAAATCATTGTGTTTTAATCTAAATGGCCCCAAATTTGGTGAGTATCATCTAGACACGTGTGCCAACCAAAGTTGTGACTTTGTTGTTGATATCTTATCGGGTATGGGTGTGGCAAGCCTGTAACGAGGTGGCCATTTTTGTGAAAATAAAACGTCTCTTAACTCTCAAACGCCTTCTCGGATCGAGTTGGACCCAAAAGGCGTTTGTGCACATTCATGACCTGAACACAAAAATATGTAAATAAAAGGGTTATCTTTAGAAATGGCTCTCCAGCGCCCCCTACAAACTTATAATGGACCCAAGAATTTAGTTTGTCATAGAGACATAAAATTTGGTACACACATCTCTTATGTCATGACGAGCATAAAAGCCAATGACAACCACCCCTATCTATAAATGTGTTGCCATAGCAACGTCCCAAATATTTGGAAAAAGTCAATGGGAAGTGAAAATGTTAGTTTGTCGTAGGCAAATGAAACTTGGTACACACATCCAGCATGGGCTTATGAACAAAAAAGCCAATGGGGACCACACCCTATCACACACAGGAAGGCGGCCATTTTGAATTGAAAATGTGAACCGACTTAAAATACACCTCTTTTTTAAAAGTACACAGAAAAAAGCTGCTTCATTCCACAGACACCAAACTTGGGCAAAATGAGCTAAACACATGTATGTAAATGAGACAAGTGTTTTCTAGACTTTTTGCTCGAGTTATATTTTTTTATTATAATTCGGTATATATTTTTTATTATAATTTTTCTGTAAAATGATCCTCAATTTAACCCAGTAAACGAACAACTAAAAGTCATTTTTATTGGTCCCAGACTTCAAGCCTGGCAAAAATTTATGTATTTGAAGTCACGAAAAAAATACGAAAAATGACTCAGTGGCGACCCTACAAAGTCAAAATACATTGGGCCTATGGAAAGTGAAAGTAACTTTTTCCAACGTAGAAAAATGAAACTTGGTACATCCATAGGACACCTCAGGGCGAACAGAAAAATGTATTACAGCCATATCGTAAACTCAACAGGAAATCTACTATGTTGGGTGTATGCGTGACCACCTAAATTGCACCCCTTGTGTCTAAAGGCTTTTCATCTAAACAGCTCCAAATTTGGTGAGTATCATCTAGACACGTTTGCAAAAAAAGTTATCAATTTGTTTTTGATAGATTTGTGGCTGTGGTCGTAATGAGTCTGTGAAGAGGCAACTATTGGGAAATAAATGCCATTTCCCAATTGCCAGGATCCTTCTCAACAGAAAATGTTGGGTGGAATACATGACCACCTAAATCGTACACTTTGTGCTAAAGGGTTTTCATCTAAACAGCTCCAAATTTGCTTTAAAGCACGACATACAATCCTCCGAATATATGTGTCCCAGCGGTCTCAAGGGAGGCGAGGGCCTTTTATCGCCGCTATGCTTTAATTAGGCCCGAGCCGGTGATGACCGGGAGGGCCTATTGTTTTTGCTCGGATTTTTTTATTATTTTTTTTTTTTCTTTTCCACCTATGATCCTAAATTTGACCCAGTGAACATGCACGAAAAGTCATTTTATTGGTCCCAGACTTCAAGCTCGTGAAAAATGTATGTATTTGAAGTCGCCGAAAAAAAAATACGAAAAATGACTCAGTGGCGACCCCTACAAAATCAAAATACATTGGGCCTATGGAAAGTGAAAGTAACTTTTTCCAACGTAGAAAAATGAAACTTGGTATATCCATAGGACACCTCAGGGCAAAAAGAAAAGTCAATGACAGTCACACCCTAAACTCAACAGGAAGTCCGCCATGTGGTGAAAGCGCGCCACTAAAATCGCACCTTGCGCAGAAAGATGCAAATCATTGTGTTTTAATCTAAATGGCCCCAAATTTGGTGAGTATCATCTAGACACGTGTGCCAACCAAAGTTGTGACTTTGTTGTTGATATCTTATCGGGTATGGGTGTGGCAAGCCTGTAACGGTGGCCATTTTTGTGAAAATAAACGTCTCTTAACTCTCAAACGCCTTCTCGGATCGAGTTGGACCCAAAAAGGCGTTTGTGCACATTCATGACCTGAACACAAAAATATGTAAATAAAAGGGTTATCTTTAGAAATGGCTCTCCAGCGCCCCTACAAACTTATAATGGACCCAAGAATTTAGTTTGTCATAGAGACATAAAATTTTGTACACACATCTCTTATGTCATGACGAGCATAAAAGCCAATGACAACCACCCCTATCTATAAATGTGTTGCCATAGCAACGTCCCAAAAATGTGAAAAAGTCAATGGGAAGTGAAATTTTAGTTTGTTGTAGGCAAATAAAACTTGGTACACACATCCACCATGGGCTTAAGAACAAAAAGCCAATGGGGACCACACCCTATCACACACAGGAAGGCGGCCATTTTGAATTGAAAATGTGAACCGACTTAAAATACACCTCTTTTTAAAAGTACACAGAAAAAAGCTGCTTCATTCCACAGACACCAAACTTGGGCAAAATGAGCTAAACACATGTATGTAAATGAGACAAGTGTTTTCTAGACTTATTTGCTCGAGTTATATTTTTTTATTATAATTCGGTATATATTTTTTATTATAATTTTTCTGTAAAATGATCCTCAATTTAACCCAGTAAAGAACAACTAAAAGTCATTTTTATTGGTCCCAGACTTCAAGCCTGGCAAAAATTTATGTATTTGAAGTCGCGAAAAAAATACGAAAAATGACTCAGTGGCGACCCTACAAAAGTCAAAATACATTGGGCCTATGGAAAGTGAAAGTAACTTTTTCCAACGTAGAAAAATGAAACTTGGTATATCCATAGGACACCTCAGGGCAAACAGAAAAGTCAATGACAGTCACACCCTAAACTTAACAGGAAGTCCGCCATGTGGGGTGAAAGCGCGGCCACTAAAATCGCACCCCTTGCGCAGAAAGATGCAAATCATTGTGTTTTAATCTAAATGGCCCCAAATTTGGTGAGTATCATCTAGACACGTGTGCCAACCAAAGTTGTGACTTTGTTGTTGATATCTTATCGGGTATGGGTGTGGCAAGCCTGTAACGAGGTGGCCATTTTTGTGAAAATAAAGCGTCTCTTAACTCTCAAACGCCTTCTCGGATCGAGTTGGACCCAAAAGGCGTTTGTGCACATTCATGACCTGAACACAAAAATATGTAAATAAAAGGGTTATCTTTAGAAATGGCTCTCCAGCGCCCCTACAAACTTATAATGGACCCAAGAATTTAGTTTGTCATAGAGACATAAAATTTTGTACACACATCTCTTATGTCATGACGAGCATAAAAGCCAATGACAACCACCCCCTATCTATAAATGTGTTGCCATAGCAACGTCCCAAAAATGTGAAAAAAGTCAATGGGAAGTGAAATTTTTAGTTTGTTGTAGGCAAATAAAACTTGGTACACACATCCACCATGGGCTTATGAACAAAAAAGCCAATGGGGACCACACCCTATCACACACAGGAAGGCGGCCATTTTGAATTGAAAATGTGAACCGACTTAAAATACACCTCTTTTTAAAAGTACACAGAAAAAAGCTGCTTCATTCCACAGACACCAAACTTGGGCAAAATGAGCTAAACACATGTATGTAAATGAGACAAGTGTTTTTCTAGACTTTTTTGAGTTATATTTTTTTATTATAATTCGGTATATATTTTTTATTATAATTTTTCTGTAAAATGATCCTCAATTTAACCCAGTAAACGAACAACTAAAAGTCATTTTTATTGGTCCCAGACTTCAAGCCTGGCAAAAAATTTATGTATTTGAAGTCGCCGAAAAAAAAATACGAAAAATGACTCAGTGGCGACCCCTACAAAAGTCAAAATACATTGGGCCTATGGAAAGTGAAAGTAACTTTTTTCCAACGTAGAAAAATGAAACTTGGTACATCCATAGGACACCTCAGGGCAAACAGAAAAGTTTATTACAGCCATATCGTAAACTCAACAGGAAATCTACTATGTTGGGTGTATGCGTGACCACCTAAATTGCACCCCTTGTGTCTAAAGGCTTTTCATCTAAACAGCTCCAAATTTGGTGAGTATCATCTAGACACGTTTGCAAAAAAAAGTTATCAATTTGTTTTTTGATAGATTTGTGGCTGTGGTCGTAATGAGTCTGTGAAGAGGCAACTATTGGGAAATAAATGCCATTTCCCAATTGCCAGGATCCTTCTCAACAGAAAATGTTGGGTGGAATACATGACCACCTAAATCGTACACTTTGTGCTAAAGGGTTTTCATCTAAACAGCTCCAAATTTGCTTTAAAGCACGACATACAATCCTCCGAATATATGTGTCCCGCGGTCTCAAGGAGGCGAGGGCCTTTATCGCCGCTTGCGGCTTTAATTAGGCCGAGCCGGTGATGACCGGGAGGGCCTATTGTTTTGCTCGGATTTTTTTTTTTATTATTTTTATTTTTCTTTTCCACCTATGATCCTAAATTTGACCCAGTGAACATGCACGAAAAGTCATTTTATTGGTCCCAGACTTCAAGCTCGGCGAAAAATGTATGTATTTGAAGTCGCGAAAAAAATACGAAAAATGACTCAGTGGCGACCCCTACAAAATCAAAATACATTGGGCCTATGGAAAGTGAAAGTAACTTTTTCCAACGTAGAAAAATGAAACTTGGTATATCCATAGGACACCTCAGGGCAAAAAGAAAAGTCAATGACAGTCACACCCTAAACTCAACAGGAAGTCCGCCATGTGGGGTGAAAGCAGCCACTAAAATCGCACCCCTTGCGCAGAAAGATGCAAATCATTGTGTTTTAATCTAAATGGCCCCAAATTTGGTGAGTATCATCTAGACACGTGTGCCAACCAAAGTTGTGACTTTGTTTATGATATCTTATCGGGTATGGGTGTGGCAAGCCTGTAACGAGGTGGCCATTTTTGTGAAAATAAACGTCTCTTAACTCTCAAACGCCTTCTCGGATCGAGTTGGACCCAAAAAGGCGTTTGTGCACATTCATGACCTGAACACAAAGATATGTAAATAAAAGGGTTATCTTTAGAAATGGCTCTCCAGCGCCCCCTACAAACTTATAATGGACCCAAGAATTTAGTTTGTCATAGAGACATAAAATTTGGTACACACATCTCTTATGTCATGACGAGCATAAAAGCCAATGACAACCACCCCCTATCTATAAATGTGTTGCCATAGCAACGTCCCAAATATTTGGAAAAAGTCAATGGGAAGTGAAAATGTTAGTTTGTCGTAGGCAAATGAAACTTGGTACACACATCCAGCATGGGCTTATGAACAAAAAAGCCAATGGGGACCACACCCTATCACACACGGGAAGGCGGCCATTTTGAATTGAAAATGTGAACCGACTTAAAATACACCTCTTTTAAAAGAACTCAGAAAATAGCTGCTTCATTCCACAGACACCAAACTTGGGCAAAATGAGCTAAACACATGTATGTAAAATAGACAAGCGTTTTCTAGACTTTTGCTCGAGTTATATTTTATTTTATTATAATTTGGTATATTTTTTTTTATTATAATTTTTCTGCAAAATGATCCTCAATTTGACCCAGTAAACGTGCAACTAAAAGTCATTTTTATTGGTCCCAGACTTCAAGCTCGCGAAAAATTTATGTATTTGAAGTCGCGAAAAAAATATGAAAAATGACTCAGTGGCGACCCTACAAAAGTCAAAATACATTGGGCCTATGGAAAGTGAAAGTAACTTTTTTCCAACGTAGAAAAATGAAACTTGGAACACCTCAGGGCGAACAGAAAAATGTATTACAGCCATATCGTAAACTCAACAGGAAATCTACTATGTTGGGTGTATGCGTGACCACCTAAATTGCACCCCTTGTGTCTAAAGGCTTTTCATCTAAACAGCTCCAAATTTGGTGAGTATCATCTAGACACGTGTGCAAAAAAAAGTTATCAATTTGTTTTTTGATAGATTTGTGGCTGTGGTCGTAATGAGTCTGTGAAGAGGCAACTATTGGGAAATAAATGCCATTTCCCAATTGCCAGGATCCTTCTCAACAGAAAATGTTGGGTGGAATACATGACCACCTAAATCGTACACTTTGTGCTAAAGGGTTTTCATCTAAACAGCTCCAAATTTGCTTTAAAGCACGACATGCAATCCTCCGAATATATGTGTCCCCGCGGTCTCAAGGGAGGCGAGGGCCTTTATCGCCGCTTGCGGCTTTAATTAGGCCCGAGCCGGTGATGGCCGGGAGGGCCTATTGTTTTTGCTCGGATTTTTTTTTTTTTTTTTTTTTTTTTTTTTTATCTTTATTGTGACCAAATGATCCTAAATTTGACCCAGTGAACATGCACAAAAAGTCATTATATTGGTCCCAGACTTCAAGCTCGGCAAAAATGGTATGTATTTGAAGACGCCGAAAAAAAAATACGAAAAATGACTCAGTGGCGACCCCTACAAAATCAAAATACATTGGGCCTATGGAAAGTGAAAGTAACTTTTTTCCAACGTAGAAAAATGAAACTTGGTATATCCATAGGACACCTCAGGACAAACAGAAAAGTCAATGACAGTCACACCTAAACTTAACAGGAAGTCCGCCATGTGGGGTGAAACGCACGGCCACTAAAATCGCACCCCTTGCGCAGAAAGATGCAAATCATTGTGTTTTAATCTAAATGGCCCCAAATTTGGTGAGTATCATCTAGACACGTGTGCCAACCAAAGTTGTGACTTTGTTGTTGATATCTTATCGGGTATGGGTGTGGCAAGCCTGTAACGAGGTGGCCATTTTTGTGAAAATAAAACGTCTCTTAACTCTCAAAGCGCCTTCTCGGATCGAGTTGGACCCAAAAGGCGTTTGTGCACATTCATGACCTGAACACAAAAATATGTAAATAAAGGGTTATCTTTAGAAATGGCTCTCCAGCGCCCCTACAAACTTATAATGGACCCAAGAATTTAGTTTGTCATAGAGACATAAAATTTTGTACACACATCTCTTATGTCATGACGAGCATAAAAGCCAATGACAACCACCCCCTATCTATAAATGTGTTGCCATAGCAACGTCCCAAAAATGTGAAAAAAGTCAATGGGAAGTGAAATTTTTAGTTTGTTGTAGGCAAATAAAACTTGGTACACACATCCACCATGGGCTTAAGAACAAAAAAGCCAATGGGGACCACACCCTATCACACACAGGAAGGCGGCCATTTTGAATTGAAAATGTGAACCGACTTAAAATACACCTCTTTTAAAAGTACACAGAAAAAAGCTGCTTCATTCCACAGACACCAAACTTGGGCAAAATGAGCTAAACACATGTATGTAAAAGAGACAAGCGTTTTTCTAGACTTTTTTGCTCGAGTTATATATTTTTTTATTATAATTCGGTATATATTTTTTTATTATAATTTTTCTGCAAAATGATCCTCAATTTAACCCAGTAAACGAACAACTAAAAGTCATTTTATTGGTCCCAGACTTCAAGCCCGGCAAAAATTTATGTATTTGAAGTCCCCGAAAAAAAAATATGAAAAATGACTCAGTGGCGGCCCCTAGAAAAGTCAAAATACATTGGGCCTATGGAAAGTGAAAGTAACCTTTTTCCAACGTAGAAAAATGAAACTTGGTATATCCATAGGACACCTCAGGGCAAACAGAAAAGTCAATGCCAGTCACACCTAAACTCAACAGGAAGTCCGCCATGTGGGGTGAAAGCGTGCCACTAAAATCGCACCCCTTGCGCAGAAAGATGCAAATCATTGTGTTTTAATCTAAATGGCCCCAAATTTGGTGAGTATCATCTAGACACATGTGCCAACCAAAGTTGTGACTTTGTTGTTGATATCTTATCGGGTATGGGTGTGGCAAGCCTGTAACGAGGTGGCCATTTTTGTGAAAATAAAACGTCTCTTAACTCTCAAACGGCTTCTCGGATCGAGTTGGACCCAAAAAGGCGTTTGTGCACATTCATGACCTGAACACAAAAATATGTAAATAAAGGGTTATCTTTAGAAATGGCTCTCCAGCGCCCCTACAAACTTATAATGGGACCCAAGAATTTAGTTTGTCATAGAGACATAAAATTTGGTACACACATCTCTTATGTCATGACGAGCATAAAAGCCAATGACAACCACCCCTATCTATAAATGTGTTGCCATAGCAACGTCCCAAATATTTGGAAAAAGTCAATGGGAAGTGAAAATTTTAGTTTGTCGTAGGCAAATGAAACTTGGTACACACATCCAGCATGGGCTTATGAACAAAAAAGCCAATGGGGACCACACCTATCACACACGGGAAGGCGGCCATTTTGAATTGAAAATGTGAACCGACTTAAAATACACCTCTTTTAAAAGAACTCAGAAAATAGCTGCTTCATTCCACAGACACCAAACTTGGGCAAAATGAGCTAAACACATGTATGTAAAATAGACAAGCGTTTTTCTAGACTTTTTGCTCGAGTTATATTTTATTTTATTATAATTTGGTATATTTTTTTATTATAATTTTTCTGCAAAATGATCCTCAATTTGACCCAGTAAACGTGCAACTAAAAGTCATTTTTATTGGTCCCAGACTTCAAGCTCGGCGAAAAATTTATGTATTTGAAGTCGCCGAAAAAAATATGAAAAATGACTCAGTGGCGACCCTACAAAAGTCAAAATACATTGGGCCTATGGAAAGTGAAAGTAACTTTTTCCAACGTAGAAAAATGAAACTTGGTACATCCATAGGACACCTCAGGGCGAACAGAAAAATGTATTACAGCCATATCGTAAACTAAATCTACTATGTTGGGTGTATGCGTGACCACCTAAATTGCACCCCTTGTGTCTAAAGGCTTTTCATCTAAACAGCTCCAAATTTGGTGAGTATCATCTAGACACGTGTGCCAAAAAAATTATCAATTTGTTTTTGATAGATTTGTGGCTGTGGTCGTAATGAGTCTGTGAAGAGGCAGCCATTTCTTTGGGAAATAAATGCCATTTCCCAATTGCCAGGATCCTTCCTTTAGAGGAGGCCCCTCCAGAGCCAAGGCTAGAGTCTTAGAAAACTCCTCAGAATCATTTGGAACTTGTAACCTTGTACTTTTAGACAAGTTATATTTACATTTTGTCTTTTTAAACAGGGGGGTGCAGCGATTCCTGAGTCATCTCAAATCTCCAGCCAGTACTTTGTTTTTCGCCTTAGCCCAAGCATAGTCTATTATTTCCAAAGGTTTAGACAGCTCCCAGGAAAACCAGGGATTGTGGAGACCTTTAACTCTAAAGTTAGGTTACAAGGTGGTGTAGCAGGCCCAAGCAGTAGCACAGGCCCGGTTATTTGACATTACCGTGAAGTTTACGCTTTAAAGCACGTAAATGAAATCCTCCGAGTGCATGTGTCCCCCCGTCTCAAGGGAGGCGAGGGCCTTTATCGCCGCTTGCGGCTTTAATTCGAGCCGGTGATGGCGGGAGGGCCTATTGTTTTGCTTTTTTTTTTTTTTTTTATCTTTCTTGTCGACCTATGATCCTAAATTTGACCCAGTGAACATGCATGAAAAGTCATTTTATTGGTCCCAGACTTCAAGCTCGGCGAAAAATTTATGTATTTGAAGTCCCGAAAAAAATACGAAAAATGATTCAGTGGCGACCCTACAAAATCAAAATACATTGGGCCTATGGAAAGTGAAAGTAACTTTTTCCAACGTAGAAAAATGAAATTTGGTATATCCATAGGACACCTCAGGGCAAACAGAAAAGTCAATGACAGTCACACCTAAACTTAACAGGAAGTCCGCCATGTGGGGTGAAAGCGCGGCCACTAAAATCGCACCTCTTGCGCAGAAAGATGCAAATCATTGTGTTTTAATCTAAATGGCCCCAAATTTGGTGAGTATCATCTAGACACGTGTGCCAACCAAAGTTGTGACTTTGTTTTGATATCTTATCGGGTATGGGTGTGGCAAGCCTGTAACGAGGTGGCCATTTTTGTGAAAATAAAACGTCTCTTAACTCTCAAACGCCTTCTCGGATCGAGTTGGACCCAAAAAGCGTTTGTGCACATTCATGACCTGAACAAAAAATATGTAAATAAAAGGGTTATCTTTAGAAATGGCTCTCCAGCGCCCCTACAAACTTATAATGGACCCAAGAATTTAGTTTGTCATAGAGACATAAAATTTTGTACACACATCTCTTATGTCATGACGAGCATAAAAGCCAATGACAACCACCCCTATCTATAAATGTGTTGCCATAGCAACGTCCCAAAAATGTGAAAAAGTCAATGGGAAGTGAAATTTTTAGTTTGTTGTAGGCAAATAAAACTTGGTACACACATCCACCATGGGCTTATGAACAAAAAGCCAATGGGGACCACACCCTATCACACACAGGAAGGCGGCCATTTTGAATTGAAAATGTGAACCGACTTAAAATACACCTCTTTTTAAAAGTACACAGAAAAAGCTGCTTCATTCCACAGACACCAAACTTGGGCAAAATGAGCTAAACACATGTATGTAAAAGAGACAAGCGTTTTTCTAGACTTTTTTGCTCGAGTTATATTTTTTTATTATAATTCGGTATATATTTTTATTATAATTTTTCTGCAAAATGATCCTCAATTTAACCCAGTAAACGAACAACTAAAAGTCATTTTATTGGTCCCAGACTTCAAGCCCGGCAAAAATTTATGTATTTGAAGTCCCGAAAAAAATATGAAAAATGACTCAGTGGCGGCCCCTAGAAAAGTCAAAATACATTGGGCCTATGGAAAGTGAAAGTAACCTTTTTCCAACGTAGAAAAATGAAACTTGGTATATCCATGGGACACCTCAGAACAAACAGAAAAGTCAATGCCAGTCACACCTAAACTCAACAGGAAGTCCGCCATGTGGGGTGAAAGCAGCGGCCACTAAAATCGCACTTGCGCAGAAAGATGCAAATCATTGTGTTTTAATCTAAATGGCCCCAAATTTGGTGAGTATCATCTAGACACATGTGCCAACCAAAGTTGTAACTTTGTTGTTGATATCTTATCGGGTATGGGTGTGGCAAGCCTGTAACGGTGGCCATTTTTGTGAAAATAAAACGTCTCTTAACTCTCAAACGCCTTCTCGGATCGAGTTGGACCCAAAAAGGCGTTTGTGCACATTCATGACCTGAACAAAAAAATGTAAATAAAAGGGTTATCTTTAGAAATGGCTCTCCAGCGCCCCTACAAACTTATAATGGGACCCAAGAATTTAGTTTGTCATAGAGACATAAAATTTGGTACACACATCTCTTATGTCATGGCGAGCATAAAAGCCAATGACAACCACCCCTATCTGTAAATGTGTTGCCATAGCAAGCGTCCTAAAAATGTGAAAAAGTCAATGGGAAGTGAAATTTTTAGTTTGTTGTAGGCAAATGAAACTTGGTACACACATCCACCATGGGCTTATGAACAAAAAAGCCAATGGGACCACACCCTATCACACACGGGAAGGCGGCCATTTTGAATTGAAAATGTGAACCGACTTAAAATACACCTCTTTTTTAAAAGTACACAGAAAAAAGCTGCTTCATTCCACAGACACCAAACTTGGGCAAAATGAGCTAAACATATGTATGTAAAAGAGACAAGCGTTTTTCTAGACTTTTTTGCTCGAGTTATATTTTTTTAAATTATAATTTGGTATATATTTTTTTATCATATTTTTTCTGCAAAATGATCCTCAATTTAACCCATTAAACGTACAACTAAAAGTCATTTTTATTGGTCCCAGATTTTAAGCCCAGCGAAAAATTTATGTATTTGAAGTCCCCGAAAAAAAAATTCTAAAAATAACTCAGTGGCGACTCCTACAAAAGTCAAAATACATTGGGCCTATGGAAAGTGAAAGTAACTTTTTTCCAACGTAGAAAAATGAAACTTGGTACATCCATAGGACACCTCAGGGCAAACAGAAAAATGTATTACAGCCATATCGTAAACTCAACAGGAAATCTACTATGTTGGGTGGAATGCGTGACCACCTAAATTGCACCCCTTGTGTCTAAAGGCTTTTCATCTAAACAGCTCCAAATTTGCTTTAAAGCACGACATGCAATCCTCCGAATATATGTGTCCCCGCGGTCTCAAGGGAGGCGAGGGCCTTTATCGCCGCTTGCGGCTTTAATTTTTTATTATAATTTTTCTGAAAAATGAACCTCAATATGACCCAGTAAACATGCAACTAAAAGTCATTTTTATTGATCCCAGACTTCAAGCCCGGCAAAAATGTATGTATTTGAAGTCCCCGAAAAAAAAATATGAAAAATGACTCAGTGGCGACCCCTACAAAAGTCAAAATACATTGGTTCTATGGAAAATGAAAGTAAATTTTTCCAATGTAGAAATACAAAACTTGGTACATCCATAGGACACCTCAGGGCAAACAGAAAAGTTTATTACAACCATACCGTAAACTCAACAGGAAATCTACTATGTTGGGTGGAATGCGTGACCACCTCAATTGCACCCCTTGTGTCTACAGGCTTTTCATCTAAACAGCTCCAAATTTGGTGAGTATCATCTAGACACGTGTGCAAAAAAAAAGTTATCAATTTGTTTTTTGATACATTTGTGGCTGTGGTCATAATGAGTCTGTGAAGAGGCAGCCATTTCTTTGGGAAATAAATGCCATTTCCCAATTGCCAGGATCCTTCCTTTAGAGGAGGCTCTTCCAGAGCCAAGGCTAGAGTCTTAGAAAACTCCTCAGAATCCTTTGGAACTTGTAAACTTGTACTTTTAGACAAGTAATATTTACATTTAGCTTTTTTAAACAGGGGGGTGCAGCGATTCCTGAGTCATCTCAAATCTCCAGCCAGTACTTTGTTTTTCTTGCCTTAGCCTAAGCATAATCTATTATTTTCAAAGGTTCAGACAGCTCCCAGGAAAACCAGGGATTGTGGAGACCTTTAACTCTAAATTACAAGGTGGTGTAGCAGGCCCCAGCAGTAGCACAGGCCCGGTTATTTGACATTACCGTGATGTTTATGCTTTAAGGCACGAAATGCAATCCTCCGAGTGCATGTATCCCCGCGGTATGAAGGGAGGCGAGGGCCTTTATCGCCGCTTGCGGCTTTAATTTTTATTTATTTTTTTTACTTACAGGGACTGTGCACAAATAAACATTAGCTTCATTCAAACTATGTATTGTACCAAATTCTAGCTCAGTAGCTACAGTAACTTTCACTCGTAGTGCCTGGACAGGTAGATGTTATGTATATTGTACAATCTACATCTTTGTCAACAGATTGCCCAGTTGAATGCATCTCTACTGATTGTCAGTGAGGAGAAGAGCCATCTGGAGAAAGATCTGCAGAACAACATGGATATGGTGAGAAGAGAGTGAGATGCTTCAAACTGTGGATGGCAACTTTTTTATGATTATCTTTTAAACCTTTAAAAAAATGTATCTCTTAATAGTGCTCTGCATCTTTTTCCTAACCATAAGATACTGTTTTTGATGATGCACCATTATATATAAATGCCAGCATGTTACAAAAATCATACATATTAAACCATTTAAGTATAATAACACTATAACTGTAACATATTGATAACAATGCATGAACAGCAGTGTTTTATTTCCATGGAAAATAGTGCATTTTAATAAAATTAGCATAACTTCACCAAACTGTTACCATGCGGTTGAGCTGTCATTCCATGCCAAGGTGTACCATGGTGTGCCAACTCAACCATATGGTCAAGCATGTTTTAAAAAAAATATTTGACCATTATAAGAGATTTCTGTTTTGCATCAATTTACATAATTCTGTTAAGTAATGTGTTAGATGATATAAAATGTTGAAAAAACGATCTCGCCTTTGAAAGTAGAGCCAAGAATAGTCCAAATGTCAGAGGTGATTTTTCAATTTTAATCTTGCTAGACACATGATGAGTGAAAAGTTCTACTGTCAAAAAATAGAGTGACCTCTAGTGGATGTTTGGAGCATAGCATACCTCAACCAAGTTGTAGAGATGACTCAATCAGCTTGAGTTCAGTTCCACACATTTTTCATTAAGATATAGGGACTCAAAAAGTGATCTACCAAACGGTTGAGCAGAACATTAACGGGTTAACACCAACAGGTGAGTGTCTCTGGAGTTCATATGAACAATACAGATTTGACTGAGACTTTGACTCGCTCTTATTCAAAGCTCCAGAGTCTTAAAGAGAAACAGCAGCGTGTACAAGCGGACGGAGAGCGACGGTTGAGTGAGCAGACAGCTAACAGTCAGAGTTCCACAGAAGAAATGAACAAGCTGCTCTGCAGTGTGAACACTCTCACTGAGGACAGAGAGCACAGATGTGTTCATACAAGTTTTTTTTTTTTTGCCAGAATATATTTATTAAGTTTTATGCATATATAAACATAAGACAAACAACCACAATGCCTATCAGAAAGTCATCTCTGTACAAAACAACAGTTTACAAAAAATTACAACTTTTTTATAAAAAAAATATAAAATATAAATTAAAGCCGCAAGCGGCGATAAAGGCCCTCGCCTCCCTTGAGACCGCGGGGACACATGCACTCGGAGGATTGCATTTCGTGCTTTAAAGCGTAAACTTCACGGTAATGTCAAATAACCGGGCCTGTGTTACTGCTGGGGCCTGCTACACCACCTTGTAATTTAGAGTTAAAGGTCTCCACAATCCCTGGTTTTCCTGGGAGCTGTCTGAACCTTTGAAAATAATAGATTATGCTTGGGCTAAGGCGAGAAAAACAAAGTACTGGCTGGAGATTTGAGATGACTCAGGAATCGCTGCACCCCCCTGTTTAAAAAGGCAAAATGTAAATATAACTTGTCTAAAAGTACAAGGTTACAAGTTCCAAAGGATTCTGCGGAGTTTTCTAAGACTCTAGCCGTGGCTCTGGAGGGGCCTCCTCTAAAGGAAGGATCCTGGCAATTGGGAAATGGCATTTATTTCCCAAAGGTTGCCTCTTCAAAGATGATACTAGATGATACTCACCAAATTTGGAGCTGTTTAGATGAAAAGCCTTTAGACACAAGGGGTGCGATTTAGTAGTCACGCATTCCACCCAACATAGTAGATTTTCTGTTGAGTTTACGGTATGGCTGTAATAAACTTTTCTGTTTGCCCTGAGGTGTTCTATGGGTGTACCAAGTTTTGTATTTCTACATTGGAAAAATTTACTTTCACTTTCCATAGGCCCAATGTATTTTGACTTTTCTAGGGGTCGCCACTGAGTCATTTTTCGTATATTCTTTTCGGGGACTTTAAATACATAAATTTTTCGCTGGGCTTGAAGTCTGGGACCAATAAAAATGACTTTTAGTTGTTGGTTTACTGGGTCAAATTGAGGATCATTTTGCAGAAAAATTATACTAAAAAAATATACCAAATTATCATAAAAAATATATAACTCGAGCAAAAACGTCAAGAAAAACACCTGTCTATTTTACATACATGTGTTTAGCTCATTTTGCCCAAGTTTGGTGTCTGTGGAATGAAGCAGCTATTCTCTGTGTTCTTTTAAAAAAGAGGTGTATTTTAAGTCGGTTCACATTTTCAATTCAAAATGGCCGCCTTCCCGTGTGTGATAGGGTGTGGTCCCCATTGGCTTTTTTGTTCATAAGCCCATGCTGGATGTGTGTACCAAGTTTCATTTGCCTACGACAAACTAAAATTTTCACTTCCCATTGACTTTTTCCAAATATTTGGGACGTTGCTATGGCAACACATTTATAGATAGGGGGTGGTTGTCATTGGCTTTTATGCTCGTCATGACATAGGAGATGTGTGTACCAAATTTCATGTCTCTATGACAAACTAAATTCTTGGGTCCCATTATAAGTTTGTAGGGGGCGCTGGAGGGCCATTTCTAAAGATAACCCTTTTATTTACATATTTTTGTGTTCAGGTCATGAATGTGCACAAACGCCTTTTTGGGTCCAACTCGATCCGAGAAGGCGTTTGAGAGTGAAGAGACATTTAATTTTCACAAAAAATGGCCACCTCGTTACAGGCTTGCCACACCCATACCCGATAAGATATCATAAACAAAGTCACAACTTTGGTTGGCACACGTGTCTAGATTAAACTCACCAAATTTGGGGCCATTTAGATTAAAACACAATGATTTGCATCTTTTTTCGCAAGGGTCACGATTTTAGTGGCCGCGCGTTTCACCCCACATGGCGGACTTCCTGTTAAGTTTAGGGTGTTGCTGTCATTGACTTTTCTGTTTGCCCTGAGATGTCCTATGGATGACCCAAGTTTCATTTTTCTACATTGGAAAAAAGTTACTTTCACTTTCCATAGGCCCAATGTATTTTGACTTTTGTAGGGGTCGCCACTGAGTAATTTTTCATATTTTTTTTTCGGCGACTTCAAATACATAAATTGTTCGCCGGGCTTGAAGTCTGGGATCAATAAAAATGACTTTTCGTGCATGTTCACTGGGTCAAATTTAGGATCATTTTGCAGAAAAAGAAAGAGAAAAAAAAAAAAAAAAAAATCCGAGCAAAAACAATAGGCCCTCCCGGTCATCACCGGCTCGGGCCTAATTAAAGCCGCAAGCGGCGATAAAGGCCCTCGCCTCCCTTGAGACTGCGGGGACACATGCACTCGGAGGAGTGCATTTCGTGCTTTAAAGCGTAAACTTCACGGTAAAAGGATTCTGAGGAGTTTTCTAAGACTCTAGCCGTGGCTCTGGAGGGGCCTCCTCTAAAGGAAGGATCCTGGCAATTGGGAAATGGCATTTATTTCCCAAAGGTTGCCTCTTCACAGACTCATTACGACCACAGCCACAAATGTATCAAAAAACAAATTGATAACTTTTTGCTGCGTGTCTAGATGATACTCACCAAATTTGGAGCTGTTTAGATGAAAAGCCTTTAGACAGAAGGGGTGCGATTTAGGTGGTCACGCATTCCACCCAACATAGTAGATTTTCTGTTGAGTTTACGGTATGGCTGTAATAAACTTTTATGTTTGCCCTGAGGTGTCCTATGGATGTACCAAGTTTTGTATTTCTACATTGGAAAAATTTACTTTCATTTTCCATAGAACCAATGTATTTTGTTTTTTCTAGGGGTCGCCACTGAGTCATTTTTCATATTTTTTTTCGGGGACTTCAAATACATAAATTTTTCGCTGGGCTTGAAGTCTGGGACCAATAAAAATGACTTTTAGTTGCACGTTTACTGGGTCAAATTTAGGATCATTTTGCAAAAAAAATTTTATAAAAATATATACCAAATTATAATAAAAAAAATATAACTCGAGCAAAAAAGTCTAGAAAAACGATTGTCTATTTTACATACATGTGTTTAGCTCATTTTGCCCAAGTTTGGTGTCTGTGGAATGAAGCAGCTATTTTCTGGGTTCTTTTAAAAAAGAGGTGTATTTTAAGTCGGTTCACATTTTCAATTCAAAATGGCCACCTTCCCGTGTGTGATAGGGTGTGGTCCCCATTGGCTTTTTTGTTCATAAGCCCATACTGAATGTGTGTACCAAGTTTCATTTGCCTACGACAAACTAAAATTTTCACTTCCCATTGACTTTTCGACATATTTGGGGCGTTGCTATGGCAACACATTTATAGATAGGGGGTGGTTGTCATTGGCTTTTATGCTCGTCATGACATAAGAGATGTGTGTACCAAATTTCATGTCTTTATGACAAACTAAATTCTTGGGTCCCATTATAAGTTTGTAGGGGGCGCTGGAGAGCCATTTCTAAAGATAACCCTTTTATTTACATATTTTTGTGTTCAGGTCATGAATGTGCACAAACGCCTTTTTGGGTCCAACTCGATCCGAGAAGGCGTTGGAGTTAAAAGACATTTTATTTTCACAAAAATGGCCACCTCGTTACAGGCTTGCCACACCCATACCCGATAAGATATCAAAAACATAGTCACAACTTTGGTTGGCACACGTGTCTAGATGATACTCACCAAATTTGGGGCCATTTAAATTAAAACACAAGGATTTGCATCTTTTTGCGCATGGGGTGCGATTTTAGTGGCCGCGCGTTTCACACCACATGGCGGACTTCCTGTTGAGTTTAGGGTGTGGCTGTCATTGACTTTTCAGTTTGCCCTGAGGTGTCCTATGGATGAACCAAGTTTCATTTTTCTACGTTGGAAAAAAGTTACTTTCACTTTCCATAGGCCCAATGTATTTTGATTTTTCTAGGGGCCGCCACTGAGTCATTTTTCGTATTTTTTTTCGGGGACTTCAAATACATACATTTTTCGCCGGGCTTGAAATCTGGGACCAATAAAAATGACTTTTAGTTGTACGTTTACTGGGTTAAATTGAGGATCATTTTGCAGAAAAAATATGATAAAAAAATATATACCGAATTATAATAAAAAAAATATAACTCGAGCAAAAAAGTCTAGAAAAATGCTTGTCTATTTTACATACATGTGTTTAGCTCATTTTGCCCAAGTTTGGTGTCTGTGGAATGAAGCAGCTATTGTCTGTGTACTTTTAAAAAAGAGGTGTATTTTAAGTCGGTTCACATTTTCAATTCAAAATGGCCGCCTTCCCGTGTGTGATAGGGTGTGGTCCCCATTGGCTTTTTTGTTCATAAGCCCATGCTGGATGTGTGTACCAAGTTTCATTTGCCTACAACAAACTAAAAATTTCACTTCCCATTGACTTTTTCACATTTTTGGGGCGTTGCTATGGCAACACATTTATAGATAGGGGTGGTTGTCATTGGCTTTTATGCTCGTCATGACATAAGAGATGTGTGTACCAAATTTTATGTCTCTATGACAAACTAAATTCTTGGGTCCCATTATAAGTTTGTAGGGGGCGCTGGAGAGCCATTTCTAAAGATAATCCTTTTATTTACATATTTTTGTGTTCAGGTCATGAATGTGCACAAACGCCTTTTTGGGTCCAACTCGATCCGAGAAGGCGTTTGAGAGTTAAGACGTTTTATTTTCACAAAAATGGCCACCTCGTTACAGGCTTGCCACACCCATACCCGATAAGATATCAACAACAAAGTCACAACTTTGGTTGGCACATGTGTCTAGATGATACTCACTAAATATGGGGCCATTTAGATTAAAACACAATGATTTGCATCTTTCTGCGCAAGAGTGCGATTTTAGTGGGCGCGTTTCACCCCATGGCGGACTTCCTGATGAGTTTAGGGTGTGGCTGTCATAGACTTTTCTGTTTGCCCTGAGGTGTCCTATGGATGTACCAAGTTTCATTTTTCTACGTTGGAAAAAAGTTACTTTCACTTTCCATAGGCCCAATGTATTTTGACTTTTCTAGGGGTCGCCACTGAGTCATTTTTCGTATTTTTTTTTCGAAGACTTCAAATACATAAATTTTTCGCCGGGCTTGAAGGCTGGGACCAATAAAAATGACTTTTCGTTCATGTTCACTGGGTCAAATTTAGGATCATATGGGGAGAAGAATCCTTTTATTTACATATTTTTGTGTTCAGGTCATGAATGTGCACAAACGCCTTTTTGGGTCCAACTCGATCCGAGAAGGCGTTTGAGAGTTAAGAGACGTTTTATTTTCACAAAAATGGCCACCTCGTTACAGGCTTGCCACACCCATACCCGATAAGATATCAACAACAAAGTCACAACTTTGGTTGGCACATGTGTCTAGATGATACTCACTAAATATGGGGCCATTTAGATTAAAACACAATGATTTGCATCTTTTTGCGCAAGGGGTGCGATTTTAGTGGCCGCGCGTTTCACCCCACATGGCGGACTTCCTGATGAGTTTAGGGTGTGGCTGTCATAGACTTTTCTGTTTGCCCTGAGGTGTCCTATGGATGTACCAAGTTTCATTTTTCTACGTTGGAAAAAAGTTACTTTCACTTTCCATAGGCCCAATGTATTTTGACTTTTCTAGGGGTCGCCACTGAGTCATTTTTCGTATTTTTTTTTCGAAGACTTCAAATACATAAATTTTTCGCCGGGCTTGAAGGCTGGGACCAATAAAAATGACTTTTCGTTCATGTTCACTGGGTCAAATTTAGGATCATATGGGGAGAAGAATAAAAAAAAAATAAAATAAAATTAAAGCCGCAAGCGGCGATAAAGGCCCTCGCCTCTCTTGAGACCGCGGGGACACATGCACTCGGAGGAGTGCATTTCATGCTTTAAAGCGTAAACTTCACGGTAAAAGGATTCTGAGGAGTTTTCTAAGACTCTAGCCGTGGCTCTGGAGGGGCCTCCTCTAAAGGAAGGATCCTGGCAATTGGGAAATGGCATTTATTTCCCAAAGGTTGCCTCTTCGCAGACTCATTACGACCACAGCCACAAATGTATCAAAAAAACAAATTGATAACTTTTTTTTGCACACGTGTCTAGATGATACTCACCAAATTTGGAGCTGTTTAGATGAAAAGCCTTTAGACACAAGGGGTGCGATTTAGGTGGTCACGCATTCCACCCAACATAGTAGATTTTCTGTTGAGTTTATGGTATGGCTGTAATAAACTTTTCTGTTCGCCCTGAGGTGTCCTATGGATGTACCAAGTTTCATTTTTCTACATTGGAATAAAGTTACTTTCACTTTCCATAGGCCCAATGTATTTTGACTTTTCTAGGGGTTTTACTGAGTCATTTTTCGTATTTTTTTTTTCGGCGACTTCAAATACATACATTTTTGCGGGCTTGAAGTCTGGGATCAATAAAAATGACTTTAAGTTGCACGTTTACTGGGTCAAATTGAGGATCATTTTGCAGAAAAAATATGATAAAAAATATATACGAATTATAATAAAAAAATATAACTCGAGCAAAAAAGTCTAGAAAAACGCTTGTCTATTTTACATACATGTGTTTAGCTCATTTTGCCCAAGTTTGGTGTCTGTGGAATGAAGCAGCTATTGTCTGTGTACTTTTAAAAAAGAGGTGTATTTTAAGTCGGTTCACATTTTCAATTCAAAATGGCCACCTTCCCGTGTGTGATAGGGTGTGGTCCCCATTGGCTTTTGTTCATAAACCCATGCTGGATGTGTGTATCAAGTTTCATTTGCCTACGACAAACTAATATTTTCACTTCTCATTGACTTTTTCCAAATATTTGGGGCGTTGCTATGGCAACACATTTATAGATAGGGGTGGTTGTCATTGGCTTTTATGCTCGTCATGACATAAGAGATGTGTGTACCAAATTTCATGTCTCTATGACAAACTAAATTCTTGGGTCCCATTATAAGTTTGTAGGGGCGCTGGAGAGCCATTTCTAAAGATAACCCTTTTATTTACATATTTTTGTGTTCAGGTCATGAATGTGCACAAACGCCTTTTTGGGTCCAACTCGATCCGAAGCCGTTTGAGAGTTAAGAAGGCGTTTTATTTTCACAAAAATGGCCACCTCGTTACAGGCTTGCCACACCCATACCCGATAAGATATCAACAACAAAGTCACAACTTTGGTTGGCACATGTGTCTAGATGATACTCACCAAATTTGGGGCCATTTAGATTAAAACACAATGATTTGCATCTTTCTGCGCAGAGTGCGAATTTAGTGGCGCGCCTTTCACCCCACATGGCGGACTTCCTGTTAAGTTTAGGGTGTGACTGTCATTGACTTTTCTGTTTGCCCTGAGGTGTCCTATGGATATACCAAGTTTCATTTTTCTACGTTGGAAAAAGTTACTTTCACTTTCCATAGGCCCAATGTATTTTGACTTTTCTAGGGGCCGCCACTGAGTCATTTTTCGTATTTTTTTGGGGACTTCAAATACATAAATTTTTGCCGGGCTTGAAGTCTGGGACCAATAAAAATGACTTTTAGTTGTTCGTTTACTGGGTTAAATTGAGGATCATTTTGCAGAAAATTTATAATAAAAAATATATACCGAATTATAATAAAAAAATATAACTCGAGCAAAAAGTCTAGAAAAACACTTGTCTCTTTTACATACATGTGTTTAGCTCATTGTGCCCAAGTTTGGTGTCTGTGGAATGAAGCAGCTTTTTCTGTGTACTTTTAAAAAGAGGTGTATTTTAAGTCGGTTCACATTTTCAATTCAAAATGGCCGCCTTCCTGTGTGTGATAGGGTGTGGTCCCCATTGGCTTTTTGTTCATAAGCCCATGGTGGATGTGTGTACCAAGTTTTATTTGCCTACAACAAACTAAAAATTTCACTTCCCATTGACTTTTTCCACATTTTTGGGACGTTGCTATGGCAACACATTTATAGATAGGGGTGGTTGTCATTGGCTTTTATGCTCGTCATGACATAAGAGATGTGTGTACAAAATTTTATGTCTCTATGACAAACTAAATTCTTGGGTCCATTATAAGTTTGTAGGGGCGCTGGAGAGCCATTTCTAAAGATAACCCTTTTATTTACATATTTTTTGTTCAGGTCATGAATGTGCACAAACGCCTTTTTGGGTCCAACTCGATCCGAGAAGGCGTTTGAGGATAAAGGCGTTTTATTTTCACAAAAATGGCCACCTCGTTACAGGCTTGCCACACCCATACCCGATAAGATATCAACAACAAAGTCACAACTTTGGTTGGCACACGTGTCTAGATGATACTCACCAAATTTGGGGCCATTTAGATTAAAACACAATGATTTGCATCTTTCTGCGCATGAAGTGCGATTTTAGTGGCAGCGTTTCACCCACATGGCGGACTTCCTGTTAAGTTTAGGGTGTGACTGTCATTGACTTTTCTGTTTGCCCTGAGGTGTCCTATGGATATACCAAGTTTCATTTTTCTACGTTGGAAAAAGTTACTTTCACTTTCCATAGGCCCAATGTATTTTGATTTTGTAGGGGTCGCCACTGAGTCATTTTTCGTATTTTTTTTTCGGCGACTTCAAATACATAAATTTTTCGCCGGGCTTAAAGTCTGGGACCAATAAAATGACTTTTCGTGCATGTTCACTGGGTCAAATTTAGGATCATTGGGTCGGAAGAAAAATAAAAAAATTAAAGCCATAGCGGCGATAAAGACCCTCGCCTCCCTTCATACCAGCGAGGATACATGCACTCGGAGGATTGCATTTCGTGCCTTAAAGCATAAACTTCACGGTAATGTCAAATAACCGGGCCTGTGCTACTGCTGGGGCCTGCTACACCACCTTGTAATTTAGAGTTAAAGGTCTCCACAATCCCTGGTTTTCCTGGGAGCTGTCTGAACTTTTGAAAATAATAGATTATGCTTGGGCTAAGGCGAGAAAAACAAAGTACTGGCTGGATATTTGAGATGACTCAGGAATCGCTGCACCCCCCTGTTTAAAAAACCTAAATGTAAATATTACTTGTCTAAAAGTACAAGTTTACAAGTTCCAAAGGATTCTGAGGAGTTTTCTAAGACTCTAGCCGTGGCTCTGGAGGGACCTCATCTAAAGGAAGGATCCTGGCAATTGGGAAATGGCATTTATTTCCCAATAGTTGCCTCTTCACAGACTCATTCGACCTCAGCCACAAATGTATCAAAAAACAAATTGATAACTTTTTTTTGCACACGTGTCTAGATGATACTCACCAAATTTGGAGCTGTTTAGATTTTCTGTGTTCTTTTAAAAAAGTGTATTTTAAGTCAGTTCACATTTTCAATTCAAAATGGCCGCCTTCCCGTGTGTGATAAGTGTAGTCCCCATTGGCTTTTTGTTCATAAGCCCATACTGGATGTGTGTACCAAGTTTCATTGCCTACAACAAACTAAAATTTTCACTTCCCATTGACTTTTTGACATATTTGGGGCGTTGCTATGGCAACACATTTATAGATAGATGGTGATTGTCATTGGCTTTTATGCTTGTCATGACATAAGAGATGTGTGTACCAAATTTCATGTCTCTATGACAAACTAAATTCTTGGTTCCCATTATAAGTTTGTAGGGGCGCTGGAGAGCCATTTCTAAAGATAACCCTTTTATTTACATATTTTTGTGTTCAGGTCATGAATGTGCACAAACGGCTTTTTGGGTCCAACTCGATCCGAGAAGCCGTTTGAGAGTTAAGAGACGTTTTATTTTCACAAAAATGGCCACCTCGTTACAGGCTTGCCACACCCATACCCGATAAGATATCAACAACAAAGTCACAACTTTGGTTGGCACACGTGTCTAGATGATACTCACCAAATTTGGGGCCATTTAGATTAAAACACAATGATTTGCATCTTTCTGCGCAAGAGTGCGATTTTAGTGGCACGTTTCAACATGGCGGACTTCCTGTTAAGTTTAGGGTGTGACTGTCATTGACTTTTCTGTTTGCCCTGAGGTGTCCTATGGATGTACCAAGTTTCATTTTTCTACGTTGGAAAAAAGTTACTTTCACTTTCCATAGGCCCAATGTATTTTGATTTTGTAGGGGTCGCCACTGAGTCATTTTTCGTATTTTTTTAGTGACTTCAAATACATAAATTTTTGCCAGGCTTGAAGTCTGGGACCAATAAAAATGACTTTTAGTTGTTCGTTTACTGGGTTAAATTGAGGATCATTTTACAGAAAAATTATAATAAAAAAATATATACCGAATTATAATAAAAAAAAATAACTCGAGCAAAAAAGTCTAGAAAAACACTTGTCTCATTTACATACATGTGTTTAGCTCATTTGCCCAAGTTTGGTGTCTGTGGAATGAAGCAGCTTTTTCTGTGTACTTTTAAAAAGAGGTGTATTTTAAGTCGGTTCACATTTTCAATTCAAAATGGCCGCCTTCCTATGTGTGATAGGGTGTGGTCCCCATTGGCTTTTTGTTCATAAGCCCATGGTGGATGTGTGTACCAAGTTTTATTTGCCTACAACAAACTAAAAATTTCACTTCCCATTGACTTTTTTCACATTTTTGGGGCGTTGCTATGGCAACACATTTATAGATAGGGGTGGTTGTCATTGGCTTTTATGCTCGTCATGACATAAGAGATGTGTGTACCAAATTTTATGTCTCTATGACAAACTAAATTCTTAGGTCCCATTATAAGTTTGTAGGGGCGCTGGAGAGCCATTTCTAAAGATAACCCTTTTATTTACATATTTTTGTGTTCAGGTCATGAATGTGCACAACGGCTTTTTGGGTCCAACTCGATCCGAGAAGCGTTTGAGAGTTAAAGGCGTTTTATTTTCACAAAAATGGCCACCTCGTTACAGGCTTGCCACACCCATACCCGATAAGATATCAACAACAAAGTCACAACTTTGGTTGGCACACGTGTCTAGATGATACTCACCAAATTTGGGGCCATTTAGATTAAAACACAATGATTTGCATCTTTCTGCGCAAGTGCGATTTTAGTGGCGCGTTTCACCCCACATGGCGGACTTCCTGTTAAGTTTAGGGTGTGACTGTCATTGACTTTTCTGTTTGCCCTGAGGTGTCCTATGGATATACCAAGTTTCATTTTTCTACGTTGGAAAAAAGTTACTTTCACTTTCCATAGGCCCAATGTATTTTGATTTTGTAGGAAATTCGCCACTGAGTCATTTTTCGTATTTTTTTTGACTTCAAATACATAAATTTTTCGCTGGGCTTGAAGTCTGGGACCAATAAAAATGACTTTTAGTTGTTCACTGGGTCAAATTTAGGATCATAGGTGCAGAAAAATTATAATAAAAAAATATACAAATTATAATAAAATAAAAATATAACTCGAGCAAAAAAGTCTAGAAAAACACTTGTCTATTTTACATACATGTGTTTAGCTCATTTTGCCCAAGTTTGGTGTCTGTGGAATGAAGCAGCTATTTTCTGTTGTACTTTTAAAAAAATGTATTTTAAGTCGGTTCACATGATACTCACCAAATTTGGAGCTGTTTAGATGAAAAGCCTTTAGACACAAGGGGGTGCAATTTAGGTGGTCACGCATACACCCAACATAGTAGATTTCCTGTTGAGTTTAGATATGGCTGTAATACATTTTTCTGTTTGCCCTGAGGTGTCCTATGGATGTACCAAGTTTCATTTTTCTACGTTGGAAAAAGTTACTTTCACTTTCCATAGGCCCAATGTATTTTGACTTTTCTAGTAGGCCACTGAGTCATTTTTCATATTTTTTTTTTGACTTCAAATACATAAATTTTTTGAGCTTGAAGTCTGGGACCAATAAAAATGACTTTTAGTTGTTGTTTACTGGGTTAAATTGAGGATCATTTTGCAGAAAAATTATAATAAAAAATATATACCGAATTATAATAAAAAAAATATAACTCGAGCAAAAAGTCTAGAAAAACACTTGTCTCTTTTACATACATGTGTTTAGCTCATTTTGCCCAAGTTTGGTGTCTGTGGAATGAAGCAGCTTTTTCTGTGTACTTTTAAAAGAGGTGTATTTTAAGTCGGTTCACATTTTCAATTCAAAATGGCCGCCTTCCTGTGTGTGATAGGGTGTAGTCCCCATTGGCTTTTTGTTCATAAGCCCATGGTGGATGTGTGTACCAAGTTTCATTTGCCTACAACAAACTAAAAATTTCACTTCCCATTGACTTTTTCACATTTTTGGGGCGTTGCTATGGCAACACATTTATAGATAGGGGTGGTTGTCATTGGCTTTTATGCTCGTCATGACATAAGAGATGTGTGTACAAAATTTTATGTCTCTATGACAAACTAAATTCTTGGGTCCATTATAAGTTTGTAGGGGGCGCTGGAGAGCCATTTCTAAAGATAACCCTTTTATTTACATATTTTTGTGTTCAGGTCATGAATGTGCACAAACGCCTTTTTAGGTCCAACTCGATCCGAGAAGGCGTTTGAGAGTTAAGGCGTTTTATTTTCACAAAAATGGCCACCTCGTTACAGGCTTGCCACACCCATACCCGATAAGATATCAACAACAAAGTCACAACTTTGGTTGGCACACGTGTCTAGATGATACTCACCAAATTTGGGGCCATTTAGATTAAAACACAATGATTTGCATCTTTCTGCGCAAAGTGCGATTTTAGTGGCCGCGCGTTTCACCCCACATGGCGGACTTCCTGTTAAGTTTAGGGTGTGACTGTCATTGACTTTTCTGTTTGCCCTGAGGTGTCCTATGGATATACCAAGTTTCATTTTCTACGTTGGAAAAAGTTACTTTCACTTTCCATAGGCCCAATGTATTTGACTTTTGTAGGGAAATTCGCCACTGAGTCATTTTCGTATTTTTTTGACTTCAAATACATAAATTTTTGCCAGGCTTGAAGTCTGGGACCAATAAAAATGACTTTTAGTTGTTCGTTTACTGGGTTAAATTGAGGATCATTTTACAGAAAAATTATAATAAAAAAATATATACCGAATTATAATAAAAAAAAATATAACTCGAGCAAAAAAGTCTAGAAAAACACTTGTCTCATTTACATACATGTGTTTAGCTCATTTTGCCCAAGTTTGGTGTCTGTGGAATGAAGCAGCTTTTTTCTGTGTACTTTTAAAAAAGAGGTGTATTTTAAGTCGGTTCACATTTTCAATTCAAAATGGCCGCCTTCCTGTGTGTGATAGGGTGTGGTCCCCATTGGCTTTTTGTTCATAAGCCCATGGTGGATGTGTGTACCAAGTTTTATTTGCCTACAACAAACTAAAAATTTCACTTCCCATTGACTTTTTTCACATTTTTGGGGCGTTGCTATGGCAACACATTTATAGATAGGGGTGGTTGTCATTGGCTTTTATGCTCGTCATGACATAAGAGATGTGTGTACAAAATTTTATGTCTCTATGACAAACTAAATTCTTGGGTCCATTATAAGTTTGTAGGGGGCGCTGGAGAGCCATTTCTAAAGATAACCCTTTTATTTACATATTTTTGTGTTCAGGTCATGAATGTGCACAAACGCCTTTTTGGGTCCAACTCGATCCGAGAAGGCGTTTGAGGATTAAGAGGCGTTTATTTTCACAAAAATGGCCACCTCGTTACAGGCTTGCCACACCCATACCCGATAAGATATCAACAACAAAGTCACAACTTTGGTTGGCACGTGTCTAGATGATACTCACCAAATTTGGGGCCATTTAGATTAAAACACAATGATTTGCATCTTTCTGCGCAAAGTGCGATTTTAGTGGCGCGTTTCACCCCACATGGCGGACTTCCTGTTAAGTTTAGGGTGTGACTGTCATTGACTTTTCTGTTTGCCCTGAGGTGTCCTATGGATATACCAAGTTTCATTTTTCTACGTTGGAAAAAGTTACTTTCACTTTCCATAGGCCCAATGTATTTTGATTTTGTAGGGTCGCCACTGAGTCATTTTTAGTATTTTTTTAGGACTTCAAATACATAAATTTTCGCCGAGCTTGAAGTCTGGGACCAATATAATGACTTTTTTGTGCATGTTACTGGGTCAAATTGAGGATCATTTGGTCACAATAAAGATAAAAAAAAAAAAAAAAAAAAAAAAATCCGAGCAAAAACAATAGGCCCTCCCGGCCATCACCACTCGGGCCTAATTAAAGCATAGCGGCGATAAAGCCTCGCCTCCTTGAGACATGAGGACACATATTCGGAGGATTGCATGTCGTGCTTTAAAGCAAATTTGGAGCTGTTTAGATGAAAACCCTTTAGCACAAATGTGCTTTAGGTGGTCATGTATTCCACCCAACATTTTCTGTTGAGAAGGATCCTGGCAATTGGGAAATGGCATTTATTTCCCAATAGTTGCCTCTTCACAGACTCATTACGACCACAGCCACAAATCTATCAAAAAACAAATTGATAACTTTTTTTGCACACGTGTCTAGATGATACTCACCAAATTTGGAGCTGTTTAGATGAAAGCCTTTAGACACAAGGGGTGCAATTTAGGTGGTCACGCATACACCCAACATAGTAGATTTCCTGTTGAGTTTACGATATGGCTGTAATACATTTTCTGTTTGCCCTGAGGTGTCCTATGGATGTACCAAGTTTCATTTTTCTACGTTGGAAAAAGTTACTTTCACTTTCCATAGGCCCAATGTATTTTGACTTTTGTATCGCCACTGAGTCATTTTCATATTTTTTTCGGCGACTTCAAATACATAAATTTTTCGCGAGCTTGAAGTCTGGGACCAATAAAAATGACTTTTAGTTGCACGTTTACTGGGTCAAATTGAGGATCATTTTGCAGAAAAATTATAATAAAAAATATATACGAATTATAATAAAAAAAATATAACTCGAGCAAAAAGTCTAGAAAAACACTTGTCTCTTTTACATACATGTGTTTAGCTCATTTTGCCCAAGTTTGGTGTCTGTGGAATGAAGCAGCTTTTTCTGTGTACTTTTAAAAAGAGGTGTATTTTAAGTCGGTTCACATTTTCAATTCAAAATGGCCGCCTTCCTGTGTGTGATAGGGTGTGGTCCCCATTGGCTTTTTGTTCATAAGCCCATGGTGGATGTGTGTACCAAGTTTCATTTGCCTACAACAAACTAAAAATTTCACTTCCCATTGACTTTTTCACATTTTTGGGGCGTTGCTATGGCAACACATTTATAGATAGTGGTTGTCATTGGCTTTTATGCTCGTCATGACATAAGAGATGTGTGTACCAAATTTTATGTCTCTATGACAAACTAAATTCTTGGGTCCATTATAAGTTTGTAGGGGGCGCTGGAGAGCCATTTCTAAAGATAACCCTTTTATTTACATATTTTTGTGTTCAGGTCATGAATGTGCACAAACGCCTTTTTGGGTCCAACTCGATCCGAGAAGGCGTTTGAGAGTTAGGCGTTTTATTTTCACAAAAATGGCCACCTCGTTACAGGCTTGCCACACCCATACCCGATAAGATATCAACAACAAAGTCACAACTTTGGTTGGCACACGTGTCTAGATGATACTCACCAAATTTGGGGCCATTTAGATTAAAACACAATGATTTGCATCTTTCTGCGCAAAGTGCGATTTTAGTGGCGCGTTTCACCCCACATGGCGGACTTCCTGTTAAGTTTAGGGTGTGACTGTCATTGACTTTTCTGTTTGCCCTGAGGTGTCCTATGGATATACCAAGTTTCATTTTCTACGTTGGAAAAAGTTACTTTCACTTTCCATAGGCCCAATGTATTTTGACTTTTGTAGGGTCGCCACTGAGTCATTTTTCGTATTTTTTTTTGGACTTCAAATACATAAATTTTTGCCAGGCTTGAAGTCTGGGACCAATAAAAATGACTTTTAGTTGTTCGTTTACTGGGTTAAATTGAGGATCATTTTACAGAAAAATTATAATAAAAAATATATACGAATTATAATAAAAAAATATAACTCGAGCAAAAAGTCTAGAAAAACACTTGTCTCATTTACATACATGTGTTTAGCTCATTTTGCCCAAGTTTGGTGTCTGTGGAATGAAGCAGCTTTTTCTGTGTACTTTTAAAAAGAGGTGTATTTTAAGTCGGTTCACATTTTCAATTCAAAATGGCCGCCTTCCTGTGTGTGATAGGGTGTGGTCCCCATTGGCTTTTTGTTCATAAGCCCATGGTGGATGTGTGTACCAAGTTTTATTTGCCTACAACAAACTAAAAATTTCACTTCCCATTGACTTTTTCACATTTTTGGGGCGTTGCTATGGCAACACATTTATAGATAGGGGTGGTTGTCATTGGCTTTTATGCTCGTCATGACATAAGAGATGTGTGTACAAAATTTTATGTCTCTATGACAAACTAAATTCTTGGGTCCATTATAAGTTTGTAGGGGGCGCTGGAGAGCCATTTCTAAAGATAACCCTTTTATTTACATATTTTTGTGTTCAGGTCATGAATGTGCACAACGCCTTTTTGGGTCCAACTCGATCCGAGAAGGCGTTTGAGGATAAAGGCGTTTATTTTCACAAAAATGGCCACCTCGTTACAGGCTTGCCACACCCATACCCGATAAGATATCAACAACAAAGTCACAACTTTGGTTGGCACACGTGTCTAGATGATACTCACCAAATTTGGGGCCATTTAGATTAAAACACAATGATTTGCATCTTTCTGCGCAAGTGCGATTTTAGTGGCGCGCGTTTCACCCCACATGGCGGACTTCCTGTTAAGTTTAGGGTGTGACTGTCATTGACTTTTCTGTTTGCCCTGAGGTGTCCTATGGATATACCAAGTTTCATTTTCTACGTTGGAAAAAGTTACTTTCACTTTCCATAGGCCCAATGTATTTTGACTTTTGTAGGGAATTCGCCACTGAGTCATTTTCGTATTTTTTTAGTGACTTCAAATACATAAATTTTTTGCCAGGCTTGAAGTCTGGGACCAATAAAAATGACTTTTAGTTGCATGTTCACTGGGTCAAATTTAGGATCATTTTACAGAAAAATTATAATAAAAATATATACCGAATTATAATAAAAATTAAAGCATAGCGGCGATAAAGGCCCTCGCCTCCCTTGAGACCATGGGACACATGCACTCGTGCTTTAAAGCGTAAACTTCACGGTAAAAGGATTCTGAGGAGTTTTCTAAGACTCTGGCCGTGGCTCTGGAGGGCCTCCTCTAAAGGAAGGATCCTGGCAATTGGGAAATGGCATTTATTTCCCAAAGGTTGCCTCTTCACAGACCCATTACGACCACAGCCACAAATGTATCAAAAAACAAATTGATAACTTTTTTTGCACGTGTCTAGATGATACTCACCAAATTTGGAGCTGTTTAGACTTTAGACAGAAGAGTGCGATTTAGGTGGTCACGCATTACACCCAACATAGTAGATTTTCTGTTGAGTTTACGATATGGCTGTAATAAACTTTTCAGTTTGCCCTGAGGTGTCCTATGGATGTACCAAGTTTCATTTTCTACATTGGAATAAAGTTACTTTCACTTTCCATAGGCCCGATGTATTTTACTTTTCTAGGGTCGCCACTGAGTCATTTTTGTATTTTTTTGGGGACTTCAAATACATAAATTTTTCGGGCTTGAAATCTGGGACCAATAAAAATGACTTTTAGTTGCGTTTACTGGGTTAAATTGAGGATCATTTTGCAGAAAAAATTATAATAAAAAATATATACGAATTATAATAAAAAAATATAACTCGAGCAAAAAGTCTAGAAAAACACTTGTCTCATTTACATACATGTGTTTAGCTCATTTTGCCCAAGTTTGGTGTCTGTGGAATGAAGCAGCTATTTTCTGAGTTCTTTTAAAAAGAGGTGTATTTTAAGTCGGTTCACATTTTCAATTCAAAATGGCCGCCTTCCCGTGTGTGATAGGGTGTAGTCCCCATTGGCTTTTTGTTCATAAGCCCATGCTGGATGTGTGTACCAAGTTTCATTTGCCTACGACAAACTAAAATTTTCACTTCCCATTGACTTTTTCCAAATATTTGGGGCGTTGCTATGGCAACACATTTATAGATAGGGGTGGTTGTCATTGGCTTTTATGCTCGTCATGACATAAGAGATGTGTGTACCAAATTTTATGTCTCTATGACAAACTAAATTCTTGGGTCCCATTATAAGTTTGTAGGGGCGCTGGAGAGCCATTTCTAAAGATAACCCTTTTATTTACATATTTTTGTGTTCAGGTCATGAATGTGCACAAACGCCTTTTTGGGTCCAACTCGATCCGAGAAGCCGTTTGAGATTAAGAGGCGTTTTATTTTCACAAAAATGGCCACCTCGTTACAGGCTTGCCACACCCATACCCGATAAGATATCAACAACAAAGTCACAACTTTGGTTGGCACATGTGTCTAGATGATACTCACCAAATTTGGGGCCATTTAGATTAAAACACAATGATTTGCATCTTTCTGCGCAAAGTGCGATTTAGTGGCGCGCCTTTCACCCCACATGGCGGACTTCCTGTTAAGTTTAGGGTGTGACTGTCATTGACTTTTCTGTTTGCCCTGAGGTGTCCTATGGATATACCAAGTTTCATTTTTCTACGTTGGAAAAAGTTACTTTCACTTTCCATAGGCCCAATGTATTTTGACTTTTCTAGGGGCCGCCACTGAGTCATTTTTAGTATTTTTTTTTGGGGACTTCAAATACATACATTTTTGCCGGGCTTGAAGTCTGGGACCAATAAAAATGACTTTTAGTTGTTCGTTTACTGGGTTAAATTGAGGATCATTTTGCAGAAAAATTATAATAAAAAATATATACCAAATTATAATAAAAAAATATAACTCGAGCAAAAAGTCTAGAAAAACACTTGTCTCATTTACATACATGTGTTTAGCTCATTTTGCCCAAGTTTGGTGTCTGTGGAATGAAGCAGCTTTTTCTGTGTACTTTTAAAAAGAGGTGTATTTTAAGTCGGTTCACATTTTCAATTCAAAATAACCGCCTTCCTGTGTGTGATAGGGTGTGGTCCCCATTGGCTTTTTGTTCATAAGCCCATGGTGGATGTGTGTACCAAGTTTTATTTGCCTACAACAAACTAAAAATTTCCACTTCCCATTGACTTTTTCACATTTTTGGGGCGTTGCTATGGCAACACATTTATAGATAGGGGTGGTTGTCATTGGCTTTTATGCTCGTCATGACATAAGAGATGTGTGTACAAAATTTTATGTCTCTATGACAAACTAAATTCTTGGGTCCATTATAAGTTTGTAGGGGGCGCTGGAGAGCCATTTCTAAAGATAACCCTTTTATTTACATATTTTTTGTTCAGGTCATGAATGTGCACAACGCCTTTTTGGGTCCAACTCGATCCGAGAAGGCGTTTGAGGATAGAAGGCGTTTATTTTCACAAAAATGGCCACCTCGTTACAGGCTTGCCACACCCATACCCGATAAGATATCAACAACAAAGTCACAACTTTGGTTGGCACACGTGTCTAGATGATACTCACCAAATTTGGGGCCATTTAGATTAAAACACAATGATTTGCATCTTTCTGCGCAAAGTGCGATTTTAGTGGCAGCGTTTCACCCCACATGGCGGACTTCCTGTTAAGTTTAGGGTGTGACTGTCATTGACTTTTCTGTTTGCCCTGAGGTGTCCTATGGATATACCAAGTTTCATTTTCTACGTTGGAAAAAGTTACTTTCACTTTCCATAGGCCCAATGTATTTTGATTTTGTAGGGGTCGCCACTGAGTCATTTTCGTATTTTTTTCTGCGACTTCAAATACATAAATTTTTGCCGAGCTTGAAGTCTGGGACCAATAAAATGACTTTTAGTGCATGTTCACTGGGTCAAATTTAGGATCATTTGGTCACAAGAAAGATAAAAAAAAAAAAAAAAAAAAAAAAAAAAAAATCCGAGCAAAAACAATAGGCCCTCCCGGCCATCACCGGCTCGGGCCTAATTAAAGCATAGCGGCGATAAAACCCTACGCCTCCCTTG
>CM044564.2:27460431-27555816 GCA_024416835.2 Perccottus glenii | reverse complement strand
CCCAGTGAGACCAGAAGAGACAGAGGCCACAGTGAGGCCAGAGGAGACAGAGGCCACAGAAGAACCACAGGAGACAGAGGCCACAGTGGGACCAGAGGAGACAGTGGCCACAGTGAGACCAGAGGAGACAGAGACCACCGTGAGACCAGAGGAGACAGAGGCCACAGTAGGACCAAAATAGACAGAGGCCACAGTAGGACCAGAATAGACAGAGGCCACCTTGAGACCACAAGAGACAGAGGCCACAATGGAACCAGAGGAGACAGAGGTCACCGTGAGATCAGAGGAGACAGAGGCCACAGTGGAATCAGAGGAGACAGAGGCCACAGTGGAATCAGAGGAGACAGAGGCCACAGTGGAATCAGAGGAGACAGAGGCCACAGTGGAACCAGAGGCGACAAAGGCCACAGTGAGACCAGAGGAGACAGAGGCCACAGAGGAACCACAGGAGACAGAGGCCACAGAGGAACCAGAGGAGACAGAGGCCACAGTGGAACCAGAGGAGACAGAGGCCACAGTGGAACCAGAGGAGACAGAGGCCACAGTGAGACCAGAGGAGACAGAGGCCACAGTGAGACCAGAGGAGACAGAGGCCACAGTGAGACCAGAGGAGACAGAGGCCACAGTGAGACCAGAAGAGACAGAGGCCACAGTGAGGCCAGAGGAGACAGAGACCACAGGGGAACCAGAGGAGACAGAGGCCACAGTGAGACCAGAGGAGACAGAGGCCACAGAGGAACCACAGGAGACAGAGGCCACAGTGGGACCAGAGGAGACAGTGGCCACAGTGAGACCAGAGGAGACAGAGACCACAGTGAGACCAGAGGAGACAAACACCACAGTGAGACCAGAGGAGTCAGAGGCCACAGAGGAACCACAGGAGACAGTGGCCACAGTGAGACCAGAGGAGACAGAGGCCACAGTGAGACCAGAGGAGACAGAGGCCTCAGTGAGGCCAGAGGAGACAGAGGCCCCAGTGAGACCAGAAGAGACAGAGGCCACAGTGAGGCCAGAGGAGACAGAGACCACAGGGGAACCAGAGGAGACAGAGGCCACAGTGAGACCAGAGGAGACAGAGGCCACAGAGGAACCACAGGAGACAGAGGCCACAGTGGGACCAGAGGAGACAGTGGCCACAGTGAGACCAGAAGAGACAGAGACCACAGTGAGACCAGAGGAGACAGAGGCCACAGTGAGACCAGAGGAGACAGAGGCCACAGTGAGACCAGAGGAGACAGAGGCAACAGTGAGACCAGAGCAGACAGAGGCCACAGTAAGACCAGAGGAGACAGAGGCCACAGTGAGACCAGAGGAGACAGAGGCCACAGTGAGACCAGAGGAGACAGAGGCCACAGTGAGACCAGAGGAGACAGAGGCCACAGGGGAACCAGAGGAGACAGTGGCCACAGTGAGACCAGAGGAGACAGAGGCCACAGTGAGACCAGAGGAGACAGAGACCACCGTGAGACTGGAGGAGACAGAGGCCACAGTAGGACCAAAATAGACAGAGGCCACAGTAGGACCAGAATAGACAGAGGCCATCTTGAGACCACAAGAGACAGAGGCCACAATGGAACCAGAGGAGACAGAGGCCACAGTGAGGCCAGAGGAGACAGAGGCCACAGTGAGGCCAGAGCAGACAGAGGCCACCGTGAGATCAGAGGAGACAGAGGCCACAGTGGAATCAGAGGAGACAGAGGCCACAGTGGAATCAGAGGAGACAGAGGCCACAGTGGAATCAGAGGAGACAGAGGCTACAGTGGAACCAGAGGTGACAGAGGCCACAGTGGCCACAGTGAGGCCAGAGGAGACAGAGAACACAGGGGAACCAGAGGAGACAGAGGTGACAGAGGCCACAGTGGCCACAGAGGCCACAGTGAGACCAGAGGAGACAGAGGCCACAGGGGAACCAGAGGAGACAGAGGCCACAGTGAGACCAGAGGAGTCAGAGGCCACAGAGGAACCACAGGAGACAGTGGCCACAGTGAGACCAGAGGAGACAGAGGCCACAGTGAGACCAGAGGAGACAGAGACCACCGTGAGACCAGAGGAGACAGAGGCCACAGTGAGACCA
Organism: Perccottus glenii; assembly: GCA_024416835.2. Taxonomy (NCBI): domain Eukaryota; kingdom Metazoa; phylum Chordata; class Actinopteri; order Gobiiformes; family Odontobutidae; genus Perccottus; species Perccottus glenii. The sequence continues at coordinate 27,553,742 of CM044564.2, read as the reverse complement.
GAGGAGACAGAGGCCACAGTAGGACCAGAATAGACAGAGGCCACCTTGAGACCACAAGAGACAGAGGCCACAATGGAACCAGAGGAGACAGAGGCCACAGTGAGGCCAGAGGAGACAGAGGCCACAGTGAGGCCAGAGGAGACAGAGGCCACAGTGAGACCAGAGGAGACAGAGGCCACAGTGGAACCAGAGGAGACAGAGGCCACAGTGGAACCAGAGGAGACAGAGGCCACAGTGGAATCAGAGGAGACAGAGGCCACAGTGGAACCAGAGGTGACAGAGGCCACAGTGAGACCAGAGCAGACAGCGGCCACCGTGAGACCAGAGGAGACAGTGGAACCAGAGGAGACAGAGTCCACAGTGGAACCAGAGGAGACAGAGGCCACAGTGAGACCAGAGGAGACAGAGGCCACAGTGAGACCAGAGGAGACAGAGGCCACAGTGAGACCAGAGGAGACAGAGGCCACAGTGAGACCAGAGGAGACAGAGGCCACAGTGAGACCAGAGGAGACAGAGGCCACAGTGAGGCCAGAGGAGACAGAGACCACAGTGAGACCAGAGGAGACAGAGGCCACAGAGGAACCACAGGAGACAGAGGCCACAGTGGGACCAGAGGAGACAGAGGCCACAGTGAGACCAGAGGAGACAGAGACCACAGTGAGACCAGAGGAGACAAAGACCACAGTAAGACCAGAGCAGAACGAGGCCACCGTGAGACCAGTAAAGACAGAGGCCACAGTGGAACCAGAGGAGACAGAGGCCACAGTGGAACCAGAGGAGACAGAGGCCACAGTGGAACCAGAGGAGACAGAGGCCACAGTGAGACCAGAGGAGACAGAGACCACAGGGGAACCAGAGGAGACAGAGGCTACAGTGGAACCAGAGGAGACAAAGACCACAGTGAGACCAGAGGAGAACGAGGCCACCGTGAGACCAGTAAAGACAGAGGCCACAGTGGTACCAGAGGAGACAGAGGCCACAGTGGAACCAGAGGAGACAGAGGCCACAGTGGAACCAGAGGAGACAGAGGCTACAGTAGGACCAAAATAGACAGAGGCCACAGTAGGACCAGAAGAGACAGAGGCCACAGTGAGGCCAGAGGAGACAGAGACCACAGGGGAACCAGAGGAGACAGAGGCCACAGTGAGACCAGAGGAGACAGAGGCCACAGAGGAACCACAGGAGAAAGAGGCCACAGTGGGACCAGAGGGGACAGTGGCCACAGTGAGACCAGAGGAGACAGAGGCCACAGTGAGACCAGAGGAGACAAAGACCACAGTGAGACCAGAGGAGTCAGAGGCCACAGAGGAACCACAGGAGACAGTGGACACAGTGAGACCAGAGGAGACAGAGGCCACAGTGAGACCAGAGGAGACAGAGGCCTCAGTGAGGCCAGAGGAGACAGAGGCCCCAGTGAGACCAGAAGAGACAGAGGCCCCAGTGAGACCAGAAGAGACAGAGGCCACAGTGAGACCAGAGGAGACAGAGGCCACAGAGGAACCACAGGAGACAGAGGCCACAGTGAGACCAGAGGAGACAGAGGCCACAGTGAGACCAGAGGAGATAGAGACCACCGTGAGACCAGAGGAGACAGAGGCCACAGTGGGACCAGAGGAAACAGAGGCCACAGTAGGACCAGAGGAGACAGAGGCCACAGTGGGACCAGAGGAGACAGAGGCCACAGTGGGACCAGAGGAGACAGAGGCCACAGTGGGACCAGAGGAGACAGAGGCCACAGTAGGACCAGAATAGACAGAGGCCACCTTGAGACCAGAGGAGACAAAGGCCATCCTTGAGACCAGAGGAGACAGAGGCCACAGTGGGACCAGAGGAGACAGAGGCCACAGTGAGACCAGAGCAGACAGAGGCCACAGAGGAACCACAGGAGACAGTGGCCACAGTGAGACCAGAGGAGACAGAGGCAACAGTGAGACCAGAGGAGACAGAGACCACAGTGAGACCAGAGGAGACAGAGGCCACAGTGGGACCAGAGGAGACAGAGGCCACAGTGAGACCAGAGGAGACAGAGGCCACAGTGAGACCAGAGGAGACAGAGGCCACAGTGAGACAAGTGGAGAAAGAGGCCACAGTAGGACCAGTGGAGAAAGAGGTCACAGTGACACTAGAAGAAACAGATGCCACAGTGGGACCAGAAGAGACATAGGACACCGTGGGACCAGAAGAGACAGAGGCCACAGAGGAACCACAGGAGACAGATCCACAGTGGGACCAGAGGAGACAGAGGCCACAGTGAGACCAGAGGAGACAGAGGCCACAGTGAGACCAGAGGGGACAGAGGCCAGAGTGGGACCACAGGAGACAGGTGCCACAGCGAGACCAGAGGAGACAGAGGCCACAGCGAGACCAGAGGAGACAGAGGCCACAGCGAGCATAGAGGAGACAGAGGCCACAGTAGGACCAGAGGAGACAGAAGCCACAGTAGGACCAGTGGAGAAAGAGGCCACAGTAGGACCAGTGGAGAAAGAGGCCACAGTGAGACTAGAAGAGACAGAGGCCACAGTGGGACCAGAAGAGACATAGGACACAGTGGGACCAGAAGAGACATAGGCCACAATGGGACCAGAAGAGACATAGGCCACAGTAGGACCAGAAGAGACAGAGGCCACAGAGGAACCACAGGAGACAGATGCCACAGTGGGACCAAAGGAGACAGATGCCACAGTGGGACCAGAGGAGACAGATGCCACAGTGGGACCAAAGGAGACAGTGGCCACAGTAGGACCAGAGGAGACAGACACCACAGTGAGACCAGAGGAGACAGAGGCCACAGTGAGACCAGAGGAGACAGAGGCCCCAGTAAGACCAGAAGAGACAGAGGCCACAGTGAGGCCAGAGGAGACAGTGGCCACAGTGAGACCAGAGGAGACAGAGGCCACAGTGGAACCAGAGGAGACAAAGGCCACAGTGGAACCAGAATAGACAGAGGCCACAGTGGAACGAGAGAGGGACAAAGGCCACAGTGGAACCAGAGCAGACAGAGGCCACCGTGAGACCAGAGGAGACAAAGGCCACAGTGGGACCAGAGGAGATAGTGGCCACAGTGAGGACAGAGGCCACAGTGAGACCAGAGCAGACAGAGGCCACCGTGAGACCAGAGGAGACAGAGGCCACAGTGGAATCAGAGGAGACAGAGGCCACAGTGGAATCAGAGGAGACAGAGACCACAGTGAGACCAGAGCAGACAGAGGTCACCGTGAGACCAGAGGAGACAGAGGCCACAGTGGAACCAGAGGAGACAAAGGCCACAGTGGAACTAGAGGAGACCGAGGCCAGAGGCCAGTGAGACCAGAGGAGACAGAGGCCACAGTGAGACCAGAGGTGGCCACAGTGAGACCAGAGGAGACAGAGGCCACAGTGGAACCAGAGGAGACAAAGGCCACAGTGGAACCAGAGGAGACAGAGGCCACAGTGGAACGAGAGGGGAAAGAGGCCACAGAGGAACCACAGGAGACAGTGGCCACAGTGAGACCAGAGGAGAAAGAGGCCCTAGTGAGACCAGAAGAGACAGCGACCACGGTGAGACCAGAGGAGTCAGAGGCCACAGTGAGACCAGAGGAGAAAGAGGCCCTAGTGAGACCAGAAGAGACAGAGGCCACAGTGAGGCCAGAGGAGACAGTGGAACAATAGGAGACAGTGGCCACAGGGAGACCAGTGGAGACAGAGAACACAGTGAAACCAGAGGCCACAGAGGAACCACAGGACACAGTGGCCACAGTGAGACCAGAGGAGAAAGAGGCCCTAGTGAGACCAGAAGAGACAGCGACCACAGTGAGACCAGAGGAGACAGAGGCCACAGTGAGACCAGAGGAGAAAGAGGCCCTAGTGAGACCAGAAGAGACAGAGGCCACAGTGAGGCCAGAGGAGACAGTGGAACAATAGGAGACAGTGGCCACAGGGAGACCAGTGGAGACAGAGAACACAGTGAAACCAGAGGAGACAGTGGAACAATAGGAGACAGTGGCCACAGGGAGACCAGTGGAGACAGAGGCCACAGTGAAACCAGAGGAGACAGAGGCCACAGTAGGACCAGAAGAGAAAGAGGCTACAGTGGGACCAGAGGAAACAGTGGCCACAGTAGGACCAGAGGAGACAGACGCCACATTGAGACCAGAGGAGACAGAGGCCACAGTGAGACCATAGGAGACAGAGTCCACCGTGGGACCAGAGGAGACAGAGGCCACCGTGGGACCAGAGGAGACAGAGGCTACAGTGAGACCAGAGGAGACAGAGGCCACAGTGAGAACAGAGGAGACAAAGACCACAGAAAGACCAGAGGAGACAGAGGCCATAGTTAGACCAGAGCAGACAGAGGCCATCGTGAGACCAGATGAGACAGAGGCCCCAGTGGCACCAGAGGCAATGAGGCCACAGTGAGACCAGAGGAGACAGAGGCCCCAGTGGAATCAGAGGAGATAGAGGCCACAGTGGGACCAAAGGAGACAGAGGCAACAGTGGGACCAATGGAGACAGAGGCAACAGTGGGACCAGAGAAGATAGAGGCCACAGTGAGGACAGATGAGACAGAGGCCCCAGTGAGGCCAGAGGAGACAGAGGCCCCAGTGAGACCAGAAGAGACAGAGGCCACAGTGAGGCCAGAGGAGACAGAGACCACAGTAGGACAAAAATAGACAGAGGCCAATGTGAGACCAGAGGAGACAGGGGCCACAGTAGGACCAGAGCAGACAGAGGCCACAGTAGGACCAGAAGAGACAGAGGCCACAGAGGAACAACAGGAGACAGAGGCCACCGTGGAACAAGAGGAGACAGAGGCCACCGTGGAACCAGAGCAGACAGAGGCCACTGTGAGACCAGAGGAGACAGAGGCCACCGTGGAACCAGAGGAGACAGAGGCCACAGAGGCCACAGTGAGGCTATAGAAGACAGAGGCCACGGTGAGGCTAGAGCAGAGAGAGATCACAATGAGGCCAGAGCAGACAGAGGCCATCGTGAGACCAGAGGAGACAGAGGCCCCATTGGCACCAGAGGCAATGAGGCCACAGTGAGACCAGAGGAGACAGAGGCCACAGTGAGGCCAGAGGAGACAGAGGCCACAGTAGGACCAGAGCAGACAGAGGCCACAGAGGAACCACAGGAGACAGAAGCCACAGTGAGATCAGAGGAGACAGAGGCCACAGTAGGACAAAAATAGACAGAGGCCACAGTAGGACCAGAATAGAAAGAGGCCACCGTGAGACCAGAGGAGAAAGAGGCTACAGTGAGACCAGAGGAGACAGTGGCCACAGTGAGACCACAGGAGACAGTGGCCACAGTGAGACCAGATGAGACAGAGACCACCGTGAGACCAGAGGAGACAGAGGCCACCGTGGGACCAGAGGAGACAGAGGCCACAGTAGGACCAGAGGAGACAGACGCCACATTGAGACCAGAGGAGACAGAGGCCACCGTGAGACCATAGGAGACAGAGGCCACCGTGGGACCAGAGGAGACAGAGGCCACGGTGGGACCAGAGGAGACAGAGGCCACAGTGAGACCAGAGGAGACAGAGGCCACAGTGAAAACAGAGGAGACAAAGACAACAGTGAGACCAGTGGAGACAGAGGCCACAGTGAGGCCAGAGGAGACAGAGGCCACAGTAGGACCAGAAGAGACAGAGGCCACAGAGGAACCACAGGAGACAGAGGCCACCGTGAGACCAGAGGAGACAGAGGCCACAGTGGAACCAGAGGAGACAGAGGCCACAGTAAGACCAGAGGCCAAAGAGGCCACAGTGGAACCAGAGCAGACAGAAGCCACCGTGAGACCAGAGGAGACAGAGGCCACAGTGGGACCAGAGGAGACGGAGGCCAAATTGGGACCAGAGGAGACAGAGGCCATAGTTAGACCAGAGCAGACAGAGGCCATCGTGAGGACAGAGGCTACAGTGAGACCAGAGCAAAACGAGGCCACCGTGAGACCAGAAAAGACAGAGGCCACCGTGAGACCAGAGGAGACAGAGACCACAGTGGAACCAAAAGAGACAGAGGCTACAGTGAGACCAGAGGAGTTAGAGTCCACAGTGAGAACAGAGGAGACAAAGACCACAGTGAGACCAGAGGAGACAGAGGCCATAGTTAGACCAGAGCAAACAGAGGCCATCGTGAGACCAGATGAGACAGAGGCCCCAGTGGAACCAGAGGCCACGGAGGCCACAGTGGAACCAGAACAGACAGATGCAACAGTGAGACCAGAGGAGACAAAGACCACAGTGAGACCAGAGGAGACAGAGGCCCCAGTGGAACCAGAGGCCACGGAGGCCACAGTGGAACCAGAACAGACAGATGCAACAGTGAGACCAGAGGAGACAAAGACCACAGTGAGACCAGAGGAGACAGAGGCCACAGTAGGACCAGAATAGACAGAGGCCACCGTGAGACCAGAGGAGACAGAGGCCACCGTGAGACTAGAGGAGACAGAGGCCACAGTGAGGCCAGAGGAGACAGAGGCCACAATGAGGCCAGAGGAGACAGAGGCCACAGTGAGACCAGAGCAGACAGAGGCCACCGTGGAATCAGAGGAGACAGAGGCCACAGTGGGACCAGAGGAGACAGAGGCAACAGTGAGGCCAGAGGAGACAGAGGCCACAGGGGAACCAGAGGAGACAGAGGCCACAGAGGAACCACAGGAGACAGTGGCCACAGTGAGACCAGAGGAGACAGCGGCCACAGTGAGACCAGAGGAGACAGAGACTACAGTGAGGCCAGAGGAGACAGAGGCCACAGTAGGACCAGAGCAGACAGAGGCCACAGTAGGACCAGAAGAGACAGAGGCCACAGAGGAACCACAGGAGACAGAGGCCACCGTGAGACCAGAGGAGACAGAGGCCACAGTGGAACCAGAGGAGACAGAGGCCACAGTGAGGCCAGAGGAGACAGAGGCCACAGTGGAACCAGAGACGACAGAGTCCACAGTGACACCAGAGCAGACAGAGGCCATATTGAGGCCAGAGGAGACAGAGGCCACAGTGAGACCAGAGCAGACAGAAGCCACCATGAGACCAGAGGAGACAGAGGCCACAGTGGGACCAGAGGAGACGGAGGCCACAGTGGGACCAGAGGAGACAGAGGCAACAGTGAGGCCAGAGGAGACAGAGGCCACAGTGAGGACAGAGGCTACAGTGAGACCAGAGCAAAACGAGAACACCGTGAGACCAGAAAAGACAGAGGCCACCGTGAGACCAGAGGAGACAGAGACCACAGTGGAACCAAAAGAGACAAAGACCACAGTGAGACCAGAGGAGACAGAGGCCATAGTTAGACCAGAGCAGACAGAGGCCATCGTGAGACCAGATGAGACAGAGGCCCCAGTGGCACCAGAGGCAATGAGGCCACAGTGAGACCAGAGGAGACAGAGGCCCCAGTGGAACCAGAGGCCACGGAGTCCACAGTGGAACCAGAGACGACAGAGGCCACAGTGGAACCAGAACAGACAGATGCCACAGTGAGACCAGAGCAGACAGAAGCCACCGTGAGACCAGAGGAGACAGAGGCCACAGTGAGATCAGTGGAGACAAAGACCACAGAGAGACCAGAGGAGACAGAGGCCACAATGAGGCCAGAGGAGACAGAGGCCACAGTGAGACCAGAGCAGACAGAGGCCACCGTGGAATCAGAGGAGACAGAGGCCACAGGGAACCAGAGGAGACAGAGGCCACAGAGGAACCACAGGAGACAGTGGCCACAGTGAGACCAGAGGAGACAGCGGCCACAGAGAGACCAGAGGAGACAGAGACTACCGTGAGACCAGAGGAGACCGAGGCCACAGTAGGACAAAAATAGACAGAGGCCACAGTAGGACCAGAATAGAAAGAGGCCAATGTGAGACCAGAGGAGACAGGGGCCACAGTAGGACCAGAGCAGACAGGGGCCACAGTTGGACCAGAGCAGACAGAGGCCACAGTAGGACCAGAAGAGACAGAGGCCACAGAGGAACCACAGGAGACAGAGGCCACCGTGGAACCAGATGAGACAGAGGCCACCGTGGAACCAGTGGAGACAGAGGCCACAGTGGAACCAGAGGAGACAGAGGCCACAGTGGAAACAGGGGAGACAGAGGCAACAGAGGAACCAGAGGAGACAGAGGCCACAGTGAGGCTATAGGAGACAGAGGCCACAGTGAGACCAGAGCAGAAAGAGGCCCCAGTGGAACCAGAGGCCACAGAGGCCACAGTGGAACCAGAGGCGACAGAGGCCACAGTGGAACCAGAGGAGACAAAGGCCATAGTTAGACCAGAGCAGACAGAGGCCACCGTGAGACCAGAGGAGAAAGAGGCCCCAGTGAGACCAGAAGAGACAGAGGCCACAGTGAGGCCAGAGGAGAAAGAGACCACTAAGGAACCAGAGGAGACAGAGGCCACAGTGAGACCAGAGGAGAAAGAGGCTACAGTGGGACCAGAGGAGACAGTGGCCACAGTGAGACCAGAGGAGACAGAGGCCACAGTGAGACCACAGGAGACAGTGGCCAGAGAGACCAATGGAGACAGAGGCCACAGTGAGACCAGAGGAGACAGAGACCACCGTGAGACCAGAGGAGACAGAGGACACAGTAGGACCAGAAGAGAAAGAGGCTACAGTGGGACCAGAAGAGACAGTGGCCACAGTAGGACCAGAGGAGACAGACGCCACATTGAGACCAGAGGAGACAGAGGCCACCGTGAGACCATAGGAGATAGAGGCCACCGTGGGACCAGAGGAGACAGAGGCCACAGTGAGACCAGAGGATACAGAGGCCACAGTGAGAACAGAGCAGACAGAGGACATCGTGAGACCAGAGGAGACAGAGGCCCCAGTGGCACCAGAGGCAATGAGGCAACAGTGAGACCAGAGGAGACAGAGGCCCCAGTGAAACCAGAGGCCACAGTGGAACCAGAGACGACAGAGTCCACAGTGAGACCAGAGCAGACAGAGGCCACCGTGAGACCAGAGTAGACAGAGGTCACAGTGGAATCAGAGGAGACAGAGGCCACAGTGAGGCCAGAGGAGACAGAGGCCACAGTGAAGCTAGAGGAGACAGAGGCCACAGTGAGGCCACCTTGAGACCAGAGGAGACAGAGGCCACAGTGAGGCCAGAGGAGGCAAAGGCCACAGTAGGACCAGAGCAGACAGAGGCCACAGTAGGACCAGAAGAGACAGAGGCCACAGAGGAACCACAGGAGACAGAGGCCACAGTGAGTTTAGAGGAGACAGAGGCCACAGTAGGACAAAAATAGACAGAGGCCACAGTAGGACCAAAATAGAAAGAGGCCACCATGAGACCAGAGGAGACAGAGGCCACAGTGAGGCCAGAGGAGACAGAGGCCACAGTGAGACCAGAGACGACAGAGTCCACAGTGAGACCAGAGCAGACAGAGGCCACAGTGAGACCAGAGGAGACAGAGGCCACCGTCAGACCAGAGGAGACAGAGGCCACAGTGAGGCCAGAGGAGACAGAGGCCACAATGGAAACAGGGGAGACAGAGGCAACAGAGGAACCAGAGGAGACAGAGGCCACAGTGAGGTAATAGGAGACAGAGGCCACAGTGAGACCAGAGCAGAAAGAGGCCCCAGTGGAACCAGAGGCCACAGAGGCCACAGTGGAACCAGAGGCGACAGAGGCCACAGTGGAACCAGAGGAGACAGAGACCACAGTGAGACCAGAGCAGACAGAGGCCATAGTTAGACCAGAGCAGACAGAGGCCACCGTGAGACCAGAGAAGACAGAGTCCACAGTGGAACCAGAGGAGGCAGAGGCCACAGTGGAACCAGAGGAGACAGTGGCCACAGTGAGACCAGAGGAGACAGAGAAAACAGTGAGACAAGAGGAGAAAGAGGCCCCAGTGAGACCAGAAGAGACAGAGGCCACAGTGAGGCCAGAGGAGTCAGAGACCACTGGGGAACCAGAGGAGACAGAGGCCACAGTGAGACCAGAGGAGAAAGAGGCTACAGTGGGACCAGAGGAGACAGTGGCCACAGTGAGACCAGAGGAGACAGAGGCCACAGTGAGACCACAGGAGACAGTGGCCAGAGAGACCAATGGAGACAGAGGCCACAGTGAGACCAGAGGAGACAGAGGCCACAGTGAGACCACAGGAGACAGTGGCCAGAGAGACCAATGGAGACAGAGGCCACAGTAGGACCAGAGGAGACAGACGCCACATTGAGACCAGAGGAGACAGAGGCCACCGTGAGACCATAGGAGACAGAGGCCACCGTGGGACCAGAGGAGACAGAGGCCACAGTGAGACCAGAGGATACAGAGGCCACAGTGAGAACAGAGGAGACAAAGACAACAGTGAGACCAGAGGAGACAGAGGCCATAGTTAGACCAGAGCAGACAGAGGACATCGTGAGACCAGAGGAGACAGAGGTCCCAGTGGCACCAGAGGCAATGAGGCCACAGTGAGACCAGAGGAGACAGAGGCCCCAGTGAAACCAGAGGCCACAGTGGAACCAGAGACGACAGAGTCCACAGTGTGACCAGAGCAGACAGAGGCCACAGTAGGACCAGAGCAGACAGAGGCCACAGTAGGACCAGAAGAGACAGAGGCCACAGAGGAACCACAGGAGACAGAGGCCACAGTGAGATCAGAGGAGACAGAGGCCACAGTAGGACAAAAATAGACAGAGGCCACAGTAGGACCAAAATAGAAAGAGGCCACCATGAGACCAGAGAAGACAGAGGCCACAGTGAGGCCAGAGGAGACAGAGGCCACAGTGAGACCAGAGGAGACAGAGTCCACAGTGAGACCAGAGCAGACAGAGGCCACAGTGAGACCAGAGGAGACAGAGGCCACCGTCAGACCAGAGGAGACAGAGGCCACAGTGAGGCCAGAGGAGACAGAGGCCACAGTGAGGCCAGAGGAGACAGAGGCCACAATGAGACCAGAGCAGACAGAGGCCACCGTGAGACCAGAGGAGACGGAGGCCACAGTGGGACCAGAGGAGACAGAGGCAACAGTGAGGCCAGAGGAGACAGAGGCCACAGTGAGGACAGAGGCCACAGTGAGACCAGAGCAAAACGAGGCCACCGTGAGACCAGAAAAGACAGAGGCCACCGTGAGACCAGAAAAGACAGAGGCCACAGTGAGGCTAGAGGAGACAGAGGCCACAGTTAGGCCAGAGGAGACAGAGGCCACAGTGAGACCAGAGGCCACAGAGGCCACAGTGGAACCAGAGACGACAGAGTCCACAGTGAGACCAGAGGAGAAAGAGGCTACAGTGGGACCAGAGGAGACAGTGGCCACAGTACGACCAGAGGAGACAGACGCCACATTGAGACCAGAGGAGACAGAGGCCACCGTGAGACCATAGGAGACAAAGGCCACCGTGGGACCAGAGGAGACAGAGGCCACAGTGAGACCAGAGGATACAGAGGCCACAGTGAGAACAGAGGAGACAAAGACAGCAGTGAGACCAGAGGAGACAGAGGCCATAGTTAGACCAGAGCAGACAGAGGACATCGTGAGACCAGAGGAGACAGAGGCCCCAGTGGCACCAGAGGCAATGAGGCCACAGTGAGACCAGAGGAGACAGAGGCCCAAGTGAAACCAGAGGCCACAGTGGAACCAGAGACGACAGAGTCCACAGTGAGACCAGAGCAGACAGAGGCCACCGTGAGACCAGAGGAGACAGAGGCCACAGTGGAATCAGAGGAGACAGAGGCCACAGTGAGGCCAGAGGAGACAGAGGCCACAGTGAGGCTAGAGGAGACAGAGGCCACCGTGAGACCAGAGGAGACAGAGGCCACAGTGAGGCCAGAGGAGACAAAGGCCACAGTAGGACAAGAGGATACAGAGGCCACAGTAGGACCAGAAGAGACAGAGGCCACAGAGGAACCACAGGAGACAGAGGCCACAGTGAGATCAGAGGAGACAGAGGCCACAGTAGGACAAAAATAGACAGAGGCCACAGTGAGACCAGAGGAGACAGAGGCCACAGTGAGGCCAGAGGAGACAGAGGCCACAGTGAGACCAGAGGCCACAGAGGCCACAGTGGAACCAGAGACGACAGAGTCCACAGTGAGACCAGAGGAGAAAGAGGCTACAGTGGGACCAGAGGAGACAGTGGCCACAGTAGGACCAGAGGAGACAGACGCCACATTGACACCAGAGGAGACAGAGGCCACCGTGAGACCATAGGAGACAAAGGCCACCGTGGGACCAGAGGAGACAGAGGCCACAGTGAGACCAGAGGATACAGAGGCCACAGTGAGAACAGAGGAGACAAAGACAACAGTGAGACCAGAGGAGACAGAGGCCATAGTTAGACCAGAGCAGACAGAGGACATCGTGAGACCAGAGGAGACAGAGGCCCCAGTGGCACCAGAGGCAATGAGGCCACAGTGAGACCAGAGGAGACAGAGGCCCCAGTGAAACCAGAGGCCACAGTGGAACCAGAGACGACAGAGTCCACAGTGAGACCAGAGCAGACAGAGGCCACCGTGAGACCAGAGGAGACAGAGGCCACAGTGGAATCAGAGGAGACAGAGGCCACAGTAGGACAAGAGCAGACAGAGGCCACAGTAGGACCAGAAGAGACAGAGGCCACAGAGGAACCACAGGAGACAGAGGCCACAGTGAGATCAGAGGAGACAGAGGCCACAGTAGGACAGACAGAGGCCACAGTGAGACCAGAGGAGACAGAGGCCACAGTGAGGCCAGAGGAGACAGAGGCCACAGTGAGACCAGAGACGACAGAGTTCACAGTGAGACCAGAGGAGACAGAGGCCACAGTGGGACCAGAGGAGACAGAGGCAACAGTGAGGCCAGAGGAGACAGAGGCCACAGTGAGGACAGAGGCCACAGTGAGACCAGAGCAAAACGAGGCCACCGTGAGACCAGAAAAGACAGAGGCCACCGTGAGACCAGAGGAGACAGAGGCCACAGTGGAACCAAAAGAGACGGAGGCCACAGTGAGGCCAGAGGAGACAGAGGCCACAGTAGGACCAGAGCAGACAGAGGCCACAGTAGGACCAGAAGAGACAGAGGCCACAGAGGAACCACAGGAGACAGAGGCAACAGTGCGACCAGAGGAGACAGTGGCCACACTGAGACCAGAGGAGACAGAGACCACATTGAGACCAGAGGAGACAGAGGCCACAGTAGGACCAGAGCAGACAGAGGCCACAGTAGGACCAGAAGAGACAGAGGCCACAGAGGAACCACAGAAGACAGAGGCCACCGTGAGACCAGAGGAGACAGAGGCCACAGTGGGACCAGAGGAGACAGAGGCCACAGTGAGGCCAGAGGAGACAGAGGCCACAGTGAGGCCAGAGGAGACAGAGGCCACAGTGAGACCAGAGGCCACAGTGGAACCAGAGACGACAGAGTCCACAGTGAGACCAGAGCAGACAGAGGCCACAGTGAGGCCAGAGGAGACAGAGGCCACAGTGAGACCAGAGCAGACAGAAGCCACCGTGAGACCAGAGGAGACGGAGGCCACAGTGGGACCAGAGGAGACGGAGGCCACAGTGGGACCAGAGGAGACGGAGGCCACAGTGGGACCAGAGGAGACAGAGGTAACAGTGAGGCCAGAGGAGACAGAGGCCACAGTGAGGACAGAGCAGACAGAGGACCCAGTGAGGCCCGAGGAGACAGAGGCCCCAGTGAGACATGAAGAGACAGAGGCCACAGTGGAACCAGAGGCCCCAGTGGAACAAGAGGCCACGGAGGCCACAGTGGAACCAGAGACGACAGAGGCCACAGTGGAACCAGAACAGACAGATGCCACAGTGAGACCAGAGGAGACAAAGACCACAGTGAGACCAGAGCAGATAGAGGCCACCGTGAGACCAGAGGAGACAGAGGCTACAGTGAGACCAGTGGAGACAAAGACCACAGTGAGACCAGAGGAGACAGAGGCCACAGTAGGACCAGAATAGACAGAGGCCACCGTGAGACCAGAGGAGACAGAGGCCACCGTGAGACCAAAAGAGACAGAGGCCACCATGAGACCAGAGGAGACAGAGGCCACAGTGAGGCCAGAGGAGACAGAGGCCACAATGAGGCCAGAGGAGACAGAGGCCACCGTGGAATCAGAGGAGACAGAGGCCACAGTGGGACCAGAGGAGACAGAGGCCACAGTGAGGACAGAGGAGACAGAGGCCCCAGTGAGGCCCGAGGAGACAGAGGCCCCAGTGAGACCAATGGAGACAGAGGCCACAGTAGGACCAGAAGAGAAAGAGGCTACAGTGGGACCAGAGGAGACAGTGGCCACAGTAGGACCAGAGGAGACAGACGCCACAGTGAGACCACAGGAGACAGTGGCCACAGTGAGACCAATGGAGACAGAGTTCACAGTGAGACCAGAGGAGACAGAGACCACCGCGAGACCAGAGGAGACAGAGGCCACAGTAGGACCAGAGGAGACAGACGCCACAGTGAGACCACAGGAGACAGTGGCCACAGTGAGACCAATGGAGACAGAGTTCACAGTGAGACCAGAGGAGACAGAGACCACCGCGAGACCAGAGGAGACAGAGGCCACAATAGGACCAGAAGAGAAAGAGGTTACAGTGGGACCAGAGGAGACAGAGGCCACAGTGAGACCAGAGGAGAAAGAGGCTACAGTGGGACCAGAGGAGACAGTGGCCACAGTGAGACCAGAGGAGACAGAGGCCACAGTGAGACCAGAGGAGACAGAGGCCACCGTGAGACCAGAGGAGACAAAGACAACAGCCACACTCTAAACTAAACAGGAAGTCCGCCATGTGGGGTGAAAGTCATGGCCACTAAAATCGCACCCCTTGCGCAAAAAGATGCAAATCATTGTGTTATAATCTAAATGGCCTCAAATTTGGTGAGTATCATCTAGACACGTGTGCCAACCAACGTTGTGACTTTGTTGTTGATATCTTATCGGGTATGGGTGTGGCAAGCCTGTAACGAGGTGGCCATTTTTGTGAAAATAAAATGTCTCTTAACTCTCAAACGCCTTCTCAGATCGAGTTAGACCCAAAAAGGCGTTTGTGCACATTCATGACCTGAACACAAAGATATGTAAAGAAAAGGGTTATCTTTAGAAATGGCTCTCCAGCGCCCCCTACAAACTTATAATGCGACCCAAGAATTTAGTTTGTCATAGAGACGTGAAATTTGGTACACACATCTCCTATGTTATGAGGAGCATAAAAGACAATGACAACCACCCCCTATCTATAAATGTGTTGCCAAAGCAACGTCCCAAATATTTGGAAAAAGTCAACGGGAACTGAAAATATAAGTTTGTCGTAGGCAAATGAAACTTGGTACACACATCCAGCATGGGCTTATGAACAAAAAAGCCAATGGGGACCACACCCTATCACACACGGGAAGGCGGCCATTTTGAATTGAAAATGTGAACCGACTTAAAATACACCTCTTTTTTAAAAGAACTCAGAAAATAGCTGCTTCATTCCACAGACACCAAACTTGGGCAAAATGAGCTAAACACATGTATGTAAAATAGACAAGCGTTTTTCTAGACTTTTTTGCTCGAGTTATATTTTATTTTATTATAATTTGGTATATTTTTTTTTATTATAATTTTTCTGCAAAATGATCCTCAATTTGACCCAGTAAACGTACAACTAAAAGTCATTTTTATTGGTCCCAGACTTCAAGCTCGTGGAAAAATTTATGTATTTGAAGTCGCCAAAAAAATATGAAAAATGACTCAGTGGCGACCCTACAAAAGTCAAAATACATTGGGCCTATGGAAAGTGAAAGTAACTTTTTTCCAACGTAGAAAAATGAAACTTGGGACACCTCAGGGCGAACAGAAAAATGTATTACAGCCATATCGTAAACTCAACAGGAAATCTACTATGTTGGGTGTATGCGTGACCACCTAAATTGCACCCCTTGTGTCTAAAGGCTTTTCATCTAAACAGCTCCAAATTTGGTGAGTATCATCTAGACACGTGTGCAAAAAAAAGTTATCAATTTGTTTTTGATAGATTTGTGGCTGTGGTCGTAATGAGTCTGTGAAGAGGCAACTATTGGGAAATAAATGCCATTTCCCAATTGCCAGGATCCTTCTCAACAGAAAATGTTGGGTGGAATACATGACCACCTAAATCGTACACTTTGTGCTAAAGGGTTTTCATCTAAACAGCTCCAAATTTGCTTTAAAGCACGACATGCAATCCTCCGAATATATGTGTCCCCGCAGTCTCAAGGGAGGCGAGGGCCTTTATCGCCGCTTGCTTTAATTAGGCCCGAGCCGGTGATGGCCGGGAGGGCCTATTGTTTTTGCTCGGATTTTTATTTTTTATTTTTTTTTTTTTATCTTTATTGTGACCAAATGATCCTAAATTTGACCCAGTGAACATGCACAAAAAGTCATTTTTATTGGTCCCAGACTTCAAGCTCGGCAAAAATGGTATGTTTTGAAGTCGCAAAAAAAAACGAAAAATGACTCAGTGGCGACCCTACAAAATCAAAATACATTGGGCCTATGGAAAGTGAAAGTAAGTTTTTTCAACGCAGAAAATGAAACTTGGTATATCCATAGGACACCTCAGGCAAACAGAAAAGTCAATGACAGTCACACCCTAAACTCAACAGGAAGTCCGCCATGTGGGGTGAAACAGCGGCCACTAAAATCGCACTTAGCAGAAAGATGCAAATCATTGTGTTTTAATCTAAATGGCCCCAAATTTGGTGAGTATCATCTAGACACGTGTGCCAACCAAAGTTGTAACTTTGTTGTTGATATCTTATCGGGTATGGGTGTAGCAAGCCTGTAACGAGGTGGCCATTTTTGTGAAAATAAAACGTCTCTTAACTCTCAAACGCCTTCTCGGATCGAGTTGGACCCAAAAGGCGTTTGTGCACATTCATGACCTGAACAAAAAATATGTAAATAAAGGGTTATCTTTAGAAATGGCTCTCCAGCGCCCCTACAAACTTATAATGGACCCAAGAATTTAGTTTGTCATAGAGACATAAAATTTTGTACACACATCTCTTATGTCATGACGAGCATAAAAGCCAATGACAACCACCCCTATCTATAAATGTGTTGCCATAGCAACGTCCCAAAAATGTGAAAAAGTCAATGGGAAGTGGAAATTTTTAGTTTGTTGTAGGCAAATAAAACTTGGTACACACATCCACCATGGGCTTATGAACAAAAAGCCAATGGGGACCACACCCTATCACACACAGGAAGGCGGTTATTTTGAATTGAAAATGTGAACCGACTTAAAATACACCTCTTTTTAAAAGTACACAGAAAAAGCTGCTTCATTCCACAGACACCAAACTTGGGCAAAATGAGCTAAACACATGTATGTAAAAGAGACAAGTGTTTTTCTAGACTTTTTTGCTCGAGTTATATTTTTTTTTATTATAATTCGGTATATATTTTTTTATTATAATTTTTCTGCAAAATGATCCTCAATTTAACCCAGTAAACGAACAACTAAAAGTCATTTTTATTGGTCCCAGACTTCAAGCCCGGCAAAAAATTTATGTATTTGAAGTCCCCGAAAAAAAAAATACGAAAAATGACTCAGTGGCGGCCCCTAGAAAAGTCAAAATATATATATATATATATATAATTTTTGTTCTTCCTTGGAACTTGAGGGTTCTGCGCAGTATCTTTGCTGTTCCTAGTACTGCACTTTTCTGAACCAAGATGTCTGGTGTTCTTCCAGTGATCTGCTGCAGCAGATCTTCCAGTTTGGGGGTTACTGCCCCGAGTGCTCCGATGACCACAGGCACCACTGTCGCCTTCACCTTCCAAATCTTTTCCAGCTCTTCTCTGAGCCCTTGGTATTTCTCAAGTTTCTCATGTTCCTTTTTCCTGATGTTGCAATCACTTCGTATTGCCACGTCAACCACAACGACTTTCCTCCGCTGTTTGTCCACCACCAAGATGTCTGGTTGGTTCGCCATTACCATTCTGTCAGTCTGAATCTGGAAGTCCCACAGGATCTTGGCTCGGTCGTTCTCTATCACCTTTGAAGGTGTTTCCCACTTTGACCTCAGGGTTTCCAGTCCATACTCCGTACAGATGTTCCTGTACACTATGCCAGCCACTTGGTTATGGCGCTCCATGCTTTCCCTGCCAGCATCTTACACCCTGCAGTTATGTGCTGAATTGTTTCATTGGCCCCTTTGCACAGCCTACACCTTTGGTCTTGTCTGGTTGTTTTGGTGCTAAGGGCTTGTTCCTGTGCAGCCATGATGAGTGCCTCTGTGCTGTCCTTCAGTCCGGCCCGTTCTAGCCATTGGTAGGATTTCTTGATATCAGCCACTTCAGTTATGTTCCGGTGGTACATCCCATGTAGGGGTTTGTCCTCCCATGATGGTCCCTCCTCCAGCTCCTCTACCTCTGATCCCCATTGCCTGAGACATTCACTGAGCACGTTGGGGCCTTATCTTTGATGTACTTGTGGATCTAGGATGTTTTTATGTGTGGTGTAATATTTTATATGTTATGTGTTTTAAACTATGTAGACCCAGTTAGTTATTCATTTAAACATATTAATATAAAAGACAAAACCTAATGTCAGACACACACACAGGAAGGACCAGATAAAGACGCAGGTGTCTGTTATCGGAGGATACAGAGCTGAGGAGTAGCCGCCAAGGCCAGACAGAAATGACATCAGGGAGTTAATGAGGAGGATCCCAGAGCCTTGCACGATGATATCAGAAAGTTAATAATTAACTGTAAGGCTTTACAGGAAAGAGTTATTACTTTACTGATAACAAAACTGTATAAAAGCTTATGTCTACTGTTCAAACATTAGTAGCGCTGGGGAGCCTACTCGGGTCGTTTATTGTGTTGGTTGTGAACAATAAAGACTCTATGGCATGGGATCTGGTGTTGCGTTCATAACTTATTCCATACAATAGTGGCAAAGACTGAGAGGTCAGTTTTGACACTATACATCCTGGATAGTGGCTCTCACACTCACTAGTCCACGGACTCCTTCTTTACGGCTAGTAGAGGTGGGCAGATCGATACTAATATCGATAATATCGATACCAACGTTGGTATTGGTATTGATCGATACCAACGTGAAAATATCGATACTTAAGTTTCAGTTTCTCTCGTTTTGCGACCTGGCCGTGTTTGTCAAAATGCTGCTGCTGTCACAGAGCAGAGCAAGCTCTCAAGAGTGCTGCTCGTGCTCGACACTGCTCTCCTTCCCCTCTCCTATGTTGTACCGTCACGTGACTCACCAATAGCGCTACCACCAGGGCTGGACTGGTAATCTGGCATACCGGGCAAATGCCCAGTGGGCCGACGCACTTGGGGGCCGGTCCATATAATATGATTTTTTTTTTTTTTTTAATTGGCCAATGATCGGCCCATAAAGCAGGGACAGCGGCCCATTGGTTCATTTTTCATACTGACACTGGGCTGGCCCAATCATCTCTTAACAGGCTCCACCCCTCCTCCTCTGTTTCTTGTGTCAGATGCAGTTAGTGGCTCAGAGCCAGAAATCTGTGGATTTAGGATGGAGAAACAAAAGTGCAAGGGGTTGCGGAGAAGTTGCAGGCCAAATAAATAAAAATGCTAGAGGTTGATGCCTCAACATGTGCAAAAATAACAGACATGTTTAGTGCTGTAGCTTCAGTATCCAAGCCTACAGTACCTGACGACATTTTGCAGAAACATGGAGAGTGTAATTGAAATGGTAAGCATGTTAGCTACATGATTAACAGGGAGGGTGTTAATCAGGCGGGTGCAGGAGGAAAGTGTGTGTGTGTGTGTGTGGGCCTGGTTGGGCCACAATGAAGATGATGATTTACCTAAATTAATGAATATTATAATAAGACAACTTAATCGTTGTTGCCATTATATAGTCTGTCAGATTGTCACTGCACTAGCCACTCAGTCAGCTAAAGTCAAATAACACAGCATAAGCTATTTTGCATTGTTTTGGTAGATAGGTTAGCAGAGTTAACTTATTCAATTGCAACTTTGGCTGACTATTCTAATGTTAACCCTTTAATACCCATAATGGCCGTACGGCCCTTCTCTAGAAAAACTTAAATGATGCCATTTGATTATTTTAATTATTACTCAGAATGGCTCGTCAAAGCGCCCACGGAGTAACGCATGCTATTTGGGGATTAAAACCCGCCTTGCATTTTGAAAGCTGTATATTTTTGTTTAGCTGTATATTCAACGAAGTAGATATTTACTCATGTTTCTAATGAATTTTCAACATCATTAATATGCAATATTTACAGTGAGTGAATAATATGAATATCATATATTTTTAGGACGTTTTGTGTGAGTAATTTGGTAGTATAGGTTGGTTTTCTTTTTTTTTTAAGGGGAGTATCTCAACATTGAGAGGTAAATCTCAAAATAAAAAAAGCAACAGAGGCATATTTAACAGTCTCATGCCACATCATAGATGAAAACTGGCAAATGCTGGCATACTTGCTTGAAACGTGCTCTGTTTCTGGACAACACACTGCAGACAATATTTGTTCGCAGTTAACCAGAATTGCGGACGAATGGAGCATTTCAGAAAAGATTCAGGCTGTAGTAACAGACAATGGCGCCAACATGGTTGCTGCTGTGCGTAAAGCTGGTTGGTCACACTACCCATGTTTTGCACACACTTTAAATTTGGTGGTGAAAGACTCTCTCAAGGCTCACCCTGACATACTAGAACTCCAGAAGAGAAGTAGTGCTATAGTTACTTTCTTTCACCGCAGCACTAGAGCTGCAGACAAGCTAAAAGAAATCCAAAAGCAGCAGAAGTTCCCTGAACATAAACTTCTTCAAGCAGTTGAGACAAGGTGGAACTCTGTCTTCTACATGTGGGAGAGATTGTTGGAGCAAAAAGAGTTCTCTACCACAGTTCTCTGTCTACTTGGCAAGAGCTCGCTTTGCTTGAATGAGGAGCAATGGTCTGTTATCAGTCTCTCTATTGACGCACTGAGACCATTTAAAGAAGCAACCAGGGAGGTATCTCCTGAAAAACATGTTTCAGTTTCGAATGTGATTCCCCTGGTTTCAGTGCTCCTGAGAACTGCTTCAGCTTCTGAGTGACAAGGTAGCAAGCTAGCTGCTGAGCTGTCAGCACAATGCCATCATCGTTTCAGGTCAATTGAGACATTTTATGGTCTTGCTGTCAGCACCTATCTGGACATTCGATTAGATTCGATGCCGTGACTCTGCAAATGTTGAGCCTGTAAAAGCTCTACTCATTACAGAAATGCAGTCAATGAGTGAGACCTCAGCACCTTCAACATCTGGATTAAGCTCTGCCACCAGTTCTGCCACCAGCTCTGCTTCAGCCCCTACAACTAGTTCAAGCTTGTCTGCAGGGGCTCCTGCATCCCCACCTGCAGCAAAAGGTGGGATATGGGAAAATTTTGACTCTCAGGTCCTTACATCTCAGCGGTATCGGACAACTAGCACAGATGCACTAATTGAACTGCGCAGGTACTCAGAAGAGAGGCCAATTCCTCGTAATGAGGATACACTACTTTGGTGGAAAAACAACGCACAAACATTCCCCTCTCTTAGCAAACTTGCGAAGAAAAACCTGGGAGTGGTTGCAACATCAGTGCCAGCTGAGAGGATTTTTTCAAAGGCAGGACAGTTAATTAGTCACAGGCGATCTGCAATAAAAGCAAAAAATGTGAACATGATTCTGTTCCTGAACAAAAACCTCTAACCAAAACCTCTTTTCTGCACAGGGAAACAGGGACCACAGGGGATGGTAAATGGCATGCATTTATATAGCACATTTTTGCACCCTTCTTGGGCACCCAAAGCGCTTTACATCGTGCTTCCACTCCATTCACACACATTCACACCTGGGGCAGACAGAGATGGGGGCTGCCATACAAACGGCGCTCAACCTTCTCCGACCACCACCAAACACACCTCTACAGTCACACACATTCATACACCAGTGCTACGGACACTGGAGGCAAGGTGGGTTAAGTGTCTTGCCCAAGGACACAACGACAGTATGAACAGGGCAGAGCGGGAATTGAACCGCCAACCTTCTGGTTATAGGACGACTGCTCTACCACTGAGCCACTCCGTCCCAGGGGATTCTGGGAGTATTTCTTTGAACTGAAGGCTTTGGGTGTTGTTTAGTTTTTACATTTTATATTTTGTATTTACAGTAATTGGTTTTTATTTATATATATATATATATTTTAAATCCTGAAAAGAAGTGCACTAAAGAAAAGAAACGTTATTTTGTTCTCATTATATTGTTCTTATTATTATATACCTCATTCAGGGGGGTTGCTGTGGTCCTCTCTCAGAGCCACCAGCCACTGTGCATCGCTGTTGTGTGATGCCTCCCTCTCCCATATACTTTTCCAGTACTGTTCAGTTTACAGCCTTGGTGGGTCGGCTCTGCTGTTATTATCCTGTCATTGAGCGTACACTTTCGCAGGTTGAGTTGCAGCAGCTGGTTTATTCTTCTGGCTTCATTTTCTCTCCTACCTACCTTTTTACCTTTGGAGCCTTTATTTCATCGCACCATGTATGCTTATCCCATCAGATGATCATCCGTCTAACAAAGTTCTATGAAAAGTGAACATTTCGAAAACGTATTACGTATGTTGGATGTGCATCATATTTATCTAATTTTCTTGCATTTGCATTTTTTTTTTGCATTTAGTCATTTAGCTGACGCTTTTATCCAAAGCGACTTACATTAAGGTTCCATTCACCAGTGTTACAGCTGGAACACCACTGTAGGCAAGGTGGGTTAAGTGTCTTGCCCAAGGACACAACGTCAGTATGAACTGTGGGGAGAGCAGGATTTGATCCGCCTACCTTCCGGTTGAAGGACGACCGCTCTTACCACTGAGCCACTGCGCCCCATTCTTGGGTGCAGTATATTTTCGCCCCAAAATATACTGTATCTTCTCAAGATCATGTTGATGGTTCTTAGACATGAGATCAAAAGAATCATGCCTATCTCACTGACACAGACATAGCCTCAGCTGGACAGAAACCGCCAATGTAACTTTCCTGTCCCGGGACGAGGAAGAAATTAGTGAGTGAGGCACTTTACGGCTCACACAGACAAAGAACAAACAGGCCAATACACTGGACCCTAGCAGAGTCCTATTTGTACAAAATACAACAAAATGAGCTACTATTTCAGAAGATTGACAGACAGACAGACAGAAGACACACTTGCAACTTGGATAATGTCTTGACACCCGTGAATATTGCACCATTGTCATAACAACACAGAGGGATAGGGATCTGTGCCGTCTACTGGACAAAAATCACACAGTTCCTGTTTTGAACTACTCTGCTGCTTAATTTGTGTGGACTGTCCATATTGATCTGCTGATTGTCATCTAGTAAAGGGAACAGACAACATACTTATCATCCTGATTAATTAATACAAGCATGTTTTAACTTTATGACTCTTCAGCTCCATGTGAACAGCCAGTCAGATTCCAGAGCTTCTGAGAATATCATTATTCTTAATGACAATGCTGGCATGAAAGTAATAAGCAGAATAGCCATTTATATTATGGTAAATTGTACGCATTTATATAGCACAGAACGCTCTGAGTCAGACCTAAGCATGCAGCAGAGACTTGGATGGGACTGTGGACACAATAAAACAGTTTTGAGACTCAATCTATGAATATGTCTTTCATGACTGGGGAAGCCCGGCCGGACTAGAGAGGACAGTTTGGGAAGGCAAGAGGTGTCAATACGTCTCTTCCTGGTTGCTCTCACATTTACTACCTCACCCTGACAATGTGAGGTAGAGGGAAAGCATTAACCTTGCAGCACATTTTATAAACGTTACACCAGCAACACACATGAAACTATCCCTTACAATTTCTTTTTCATAATAGTTAAACGGTTTGGGCCTGGAATTAGTTACAGTCTTGGGTCTAGGAAGGTTTTTGTCCTGGTTAGCTCTTGATTTCAGTACAAGTTTTAGTACTGGTTTAGTTCAGTAAAGTCCTCTGAGCTGAGGGATATTTAAACTCAGCCTTGACCTTAGTTCCCACCTAGGTTACTGTAAACTTGTCACATTGTGACATCCATAAAATAGTCTCAAAGACTGAATTTGGTTTACCTCAGAGGTTGTAATGAAGAAAGCGCCCACTTGTGAGCCTGGGGTGTGAGGGGAGGACGGTACAGGTGCCCTTTGGTTGACAACTCCAGCTCTTTAGAGTTGGTTCAGTGCAGTTTGAAAAAAAAGCATGCATAAAAACACACTCCAGACAAATAACAGTGGTCCATTCTGTTAGCTGCCCAGTTTGTTCAAAGTCTAGAAAGTCCACAAAGCATCGGGTGGAGGTCCACCAGGAGCTCCAGAGATGTCCAATCTTAGAGAAATTAGCGCTCAAAAGTCTCACAGCTCTAAGGTAGTGGAGTGATTCACAATACACATACTGTAAAAAGGATTTCAAATCCAAAGACGAGTCTGAATAGAATAACATGACAAGAACATTAAGTTAAATTGCACAATTAAGATTTCCCTGCAATTCCATCAGCTGAAGAGCTGATAATTCTGTGTAGACTCTTTATTCATGTACAGGTCACATATTCTGTCACTTTGCAGATAGATCGAATACTACTGTATTTCAAAAAACACATTATTTTAATATTATCTTTTTATAGCCTTTGTCAACCAAGCATTGCAGTATAGTTCAGCTTGATACCTCACAAATGTAGTTATTTTTTTGTTTTCAGGAAGGGTTTGATCCAAGTCTAGGCTCCATCTGGACAAAGACAGGGCAAATGGAACTAAAAGATGAAGACACAAAAGGGTCACAGAGAAAACCTCCTTCACAAATCTTTCTCAAAGTAAAAACTAAAGATAAAATAATGCACTTCTTGCAATAAAATCCAATGACTTTGTGACATGAGATGGAGTCGTGCTGCATTCTCTTTAGAAAGCTTGAACACAGGGTTTTGCGCTTGCCAATATTCTGTCTTGAGAAACAATACTTTTCTCTAATGTTGGTGAAGTAGTATCACTTTGTAACACTGTTGGGGAAAACAGCTCCAGACGAGGTCAAAGCCTACAGCCAACTGTCATTACAGCAACAGTGGGGCTACTTCGCTAGCATCTGTGCAATTCCGGCGAGCCATTCTGGAGCTGAAGTACAATCTTCAGAAGAAAGAAAGAATTTACCAGGATTAGCTTTATACTCGTGGACTTTGTAGAGATTTTATATGAAGAAAAAGGTATAGAATTTACTAAAGTTAAGTGAAAAGTTAAAAAAGCAGACAAGGTGACCTTTAAAACGTTAGTTTTTTTGCTTTTTGATTCTGGTGGTATTAGACCATTAAAGATTACAGTAAAGGGCTATTCCTCCTGTTTCATCTGGAGGCCTTGTAATGTAACATCATTTACAATGACAATGATAAGGTAAACTCCAAAATTCTGCAAACAGGCAAGAAATACTAAATAGAAAAAGGTGCTCTATAATATCATATACATATATAAACCAAGCTGCAATAGTTCCTTGCAGGGATTAGGGTTTGTGAGTGCTGTGAAGAGCTTTTATGTTCATCCTCTCTTGTGGTTCTTATGAAGGCTTGCCTCAGAGGCCCTGAAAGCATGGACAGTTAAGATGGAATGCACAGAAGGATATTCCCACAGCCAATATTCTGAATGCACAAGACTCCCGGGAGGGAAGAGGTGAGGCTGAACTCAGTAACGGTGGCTTTGGTGGGAGTACTGGGAACTCTGCTGCGATGACGATGACGTGTATCCCATGATGCTCTTGGGCTGGGCGGTGCCTTGGACGTTGCTTTGGTAACCAAGGCGTGAGCTGGAGTGCTGAGGAGAGAGAAGAAAGAGACAATTAGTCAAAAAATGAGGCAGGATCACTTTTACAGCTGACAGGAACGTGGCAGACACCTTAGGCGGGTGGCTCCAAAGGTGTCTGGCATGTCGCTGTTGTAATGGGAAAATGATTTTCTCTTAACATCCTTGTTTGTTACTTATTTGTGCCATCCTTGACTCCATCAGAATGATCTGTGCAGGACAATCTGTGCGTACTGTACTCAAACTGACACAAACAGAGACAAGTCTGTTTTCTGCTGATTCATGTTAGACGGCTCACTCTCTGTGAACCAGTGTTTCATTTCTCTTATCTGCTGTGATTTCAGTATAAATTCTAAGCCTGTACATGTCATTGGGATTGTTCATGTAACTCTGGACACACAGACTTGTATGTCCACTCCTCCTTTTGTACAAAAGATGACTCTGAACTCTTTTTTTCCTTTTTCCTTAAATAAATCACCAAAAGACATTTGTTGTTTTCTCTCAACCTTATTCCACAATAATACACTTTTTTTCAACGACAATTCTTGGTGTCAGAAGTGCGATCAAAGATCGACGGCTGGACCGGCTGAAGGACAAGGGAGTGGCTCAGTGGTAGAGCAGTCGTCCTATAACCGGACCCTGTACATACATACGTCGTTGTGTCCATGGGCAAGACACTTAACCCACCTTGCCTCCAGTGTCCGTAGCACTGGTGTATGAATGTGTGTGACTGTCAGAGATGGAAAGTAACGAATTACATTTACTCACGTTACTGTAATTGAGCAGAAGGGTGCAAAAAAACGCTATATAAATGCATGCCATTTACCATTTACAAGGGTGTGATCAACCAGACAGCCCCATTAAAGGTCTCCTCTTCCCCACATTTTCTTCTGGACGGGAGGATTGTCCGATGCTGACCCTCCAATCGTCATCTCCAACGTACTCTAATAACCTCCTAACGGTAAAATTATTACAAATTTATTAAATTAAGAGAAAACATTTTGTAACAGTGTCTAAAGGTGATTTTTGTCTGTAACAAAGCCTAGACTAGGATTGGTCTATTAATATTACCATAAGTCAGGATTGACTGAGCAGGATTGCCATAAAATGAGTAATATTATTTTTTTGAATAGGTTTTGTGAAATTAAAAGAAAGTTTTTTTTCTTTTGTTTCAAGTCTGGACTGGATTGTCCTAATCTGAAAACTGAGACCGGATGGTCCTAAAATTATTAATACGGCTGGATTGCAACATAATCATTTTAAAAGGTTTTGTATCTGTATTAGAAACTCTGACTGGGAAGGTCTATTATTGTTTATATGAGTCAGGATTGACTGAGCAGGATTGCCATAAAATGAGTAATAATAATTTCTGAAAGGGTTTTTTAGTTTTTGTGTTAGTTTTGTGTGTTGTGTGTGAACCTTAAATACTGACGAGCATATAATCAATCTGAAATATGGGGTCCAATACAGGTAGAAACAGTCCTGCAAAGGACTTCTGTGAAAACAATGTGATGAGGGGCAGCAGTGGCTCAGTGGTAGAGCAGTCGGCTTTCAACCGGAAGGTAGTGGGTTCGATTCCCGCTCTCCCCACAATTCATACTGTCGTTGTGTCCTTGGGCAAGACACTTAACCCACCTTGCCTCGTATGAATGTGTAAGAATGTTGAGTGAATGTATGTGGTGATCGGTCGGAGAGGCCGTAGGCGCAAAATGGCTGCCACGTCTCTGTCAGTCTGCCCCAGGGCATCTGTGGCTAATGTTGTAGCTTACCATCACCAGTGTGACTGTGTATGAATGAATAATGGACGGACTGTAAGCGCTTTGAGTCCCTTGGTCCCTTGGGAGAAAAACGCAATATAAATCCAATTCATTATTAGGCCCGAGCCGGTGATGGCCGGGAGGGCCTATTGTTTTTGCTCGGATTTTTTTTTTTTTTTTTTTATCTTTATTGTGACCAAATGATCCTAAATTTGACCCAGTGAACATGCACAAAAAGTCATTATATTGGTCCCAGACTTCAAGCTCGGCAAAAATGGTATGTATTTGAAGACGCCGAAAAAAAAATACGAAAAATGACTCAGTGGCGACCCCTACAAAATCAAAATACATTGGGCCTATGGAAAGTGAAAGTAACTTTTTTCCAACGTAGAAAAATGAAACTTGGTATATCCATAGGACACCTCAGGCAAACAGAAAAGTCAATGACAGTCACACCCTAAACTTAACAGGAAGTCCGCCATGTGGGGTGAAACGCACGCCACTAAAATCGCACCTTTGCGCAGAAAGATGCAAATCATTGTGTTTTAATCTAAATGGCCCCAAATTTGGTGAGTATCATCTAGACACGTGTGCCAACCAAAGTTGTGACTTTGTTGTTGATATCTTATCGGGTATGGGTGTGGCAAGCCTGTAACGAGGTGGCCATTTTTGTGAAAATAAACGTCTTAACTCTCAAACGCCTTCTCGGATCGAGTTGGACCCAAAAAGGCGTTTGTGCACATTCATGA
Organism: Perccottus glenii; assembly: GCA_024416835.2. Taxonomy (NCBI): domain Eukaryota; kingdom Metazoa; phylum Chordata; class Actinopteri; order Gobiiformes; family Odontobutidae; genus Perccottus; species Perccottus glenii. The sequence goes on along the minus strand of CM044564.2, from coordinate 27,525,496 downwards.
CCTGAACACAAAAATATGTAAATAAAAGGGTTATCTTTAGAAATGGCTCTCCAGCGCCCCCTACAAACTTATAATATGTCAGGATGGCCGAGCGGTCTAAGGCGCCAGACTCAAGGTGAGCTCTTTCCTCAGTGCAGGGATTTCTGGTCTCCAGATGGAGGCGTGAGTTCAAATCCCACTCCTGACAATTGTATGGGGCGGCAGTAGCTCAGTGGGTAGAGCGGTCGTCTTTCAACCGGAAGGTAGGCGGTTCGATTCCCACTCTCCCCACAGTTCATACTGTCGTTGTGTCCTTGGGCAAGACACTTAACCCACCTTGCCTCCAGTGACTGTAACACTGGTAATGTAATGTAAGTCGCTTTGGATAAAAGCGTCTGCTAAATGAATAAATGTAAATGTAAATGTAAATAATGGACCCAAGAATTTAGTTTGTCATAGAGACATAAAATTTTGTACACACATCTCTTATGTCATGACGAGCATAAAAGCCAATGACAACCACCCCCTATCTATAAATGTGTTGCCATAGCAACGTCCCAAAAATGTGAAAAAGTCAATGGGAAGTGAAATTTTTAGTTTGTTGTAGGCAAATAAAACTTGGTACACACATCCACCATGGGCTTATGAACAAAAAAGCCAATGGGGACCACACCCTATCACACACAGGAAGGCGGCCATTTTGAATTGAAAATGTGAACCGACTTAAAATACACCTCTTTTTAAAAGTACACAGAAAAAGCTGCTTCATTCCACAGACACCAAACTTGGGCAAAATGAGCTAAACACATGTATGTAAATGAGACAAGTGTTTTTCTAGACTTTTTGCTCGAGTTATATTTTTTTATTATAATTCGGTATATATTTTTTATTATAATTTTTCTGTAAAATGATCCTCAATTTAACCCAGTAAACGAACAACTAAAAGTCATTTTTATTGGTCCCAGACTTCAAGCCTGGCAAAAATTTATGTATTTGAAGTCACTTGAAAAAAATACGAAAAATGACTCAGTGGCGACCCTACAAAGTAAAATACATTGGGCCTATGGAAAGTGAAAGTAACTTTTTCCAACGTAGAAAAATGAAACTTGGTATATCCATAGGACACCTCAGGGCAAACAGAAAAGTCAATGACAGTCACACCCTAAACTTAACAGGAAGTCCGCCATGTGGGGTGAAAGGCGCGCCACTAAAATCGCACTTGCGCAGAAAGATGCAAATCATTGTGTTTTAATCTAAATGGCCCCAAATTTGGTGAGTATCATCTAGACACGTGTGCCAACCAAAGTTGTGACTTTGTTGTTGATATCTTATCGGGTATGGGTGTGGCAAGCCTGTAACGAGGTGGCCATTTTTGTGAAAATAAAACGTCTCTTAACTCTCAAACGCCTTCTCGGATCGAGTTGGACCCAAAAAGGCGTTTGTGCACATTCATGACCTGAACACAAAAATATGTAAATAAAAGGGTTATCTTTAGAAATGGCTCTCCAGCGCCCCTACAAACTTATAATGGACCCAAGAATTTAGTTTGTCATAGAGACATAAAATTTGGTACACACATCTCTTATGTCATGACGAGCATAAAAGCCAATGACAACCACCCCTATCTATAAATGTGTTGCCATAGCAACGTCCCAAAAAATGTGAAAAAAGTCAATGGGAAGTGAAAATTTTAGTTTGTTGTAGGCAAATAAAACTTGGTACACACATCCACCATGGGCTTATGAACAAAAAGCCAATGGGGACCACACCTATCACACACGGGAAGGCCATTTTGAATTGAAAATGTGAACCGACTTAAAATACACCTCTTTTAAAAGAACTCAGAAAATAGCTGCTTCATTCCACAGACACCAAACTTGGGTAAAATGAGCTAAACACATGTATGTAAAATAGACAAGCGTTTTTCTAGACTTTTTTGCTCGAGTTATATTTTATTTTATTATAATTTGGTATATTTTTTTTTATTATAATTTTTCTGCAAAATGATCCTCAATTTGACCCAGTAAACGTGCAACTAAAAGTAATTTTATTGGTCCCAGACTTCAAGCTTGGCGAAAAATTTATGTATTTGAAGTCGCCAAAAAAATATGAAAAATGACTCAGTGGCGATCCTACAAAAGTCAAAATACATTGGGCCTATGGAAAGTGAAAGTAACTTTTTCCAACGTAGAAAAATGAAACTTGGTACATCCATAGGACACCTCAGGGCGAACAGAAAAATGTATTACAGCCATATCGTAAACTCAACAGGAAATCTACTATGTTGGGTGTATGCGTGACCACCTAAATTGCACCCCTTGTGTCTAAAGGCTTTTCATCTAAACAGCTCCAAATTTGGTGAGTATCATCTAGACACGTGTGCAAAAAAAAGTTATCAATTTGTTTTTTGATAGATTTGTGGCTGTGGTCGTAATGAGTCTGTGAAGAGGCAACTATTGGGAAATAAATGCCATTTCCCAATTGCCAGGATCCTTCTCAACAGAAAATGTTGGGTGGAATACATGACCACCTAAATCGTACACTTTGTGCTAAAGGGTTTTCATCTAAACAGCTCCAAATTTGCTTTAAAGCACGACATGCAATCCTCCGAATATATGTGTCCCCGCGGTCTCAAGGGAGGCGAGGGCCTTTATCGCCGCTTGCGGCTTTAATTATTATTATTATTATTATGTATATGATAGAAACCTGGCCAGGGAGTTGTGATAAAATGGATGAATGGAAGTTGAATGCCCCTCCTTGAACCGCAACCTTATCGTGGTGGAGGGGTTTGAGTGCCCGAATGATCCTAGGAGCTAGGATGTTGTCGGGGGCTATATGCCCCTGGTAGGGTCTCCCAAGGCAAACAGGTCCTAGGTGACGGGTCAGACAATGAGCGGTTAAAACCCCTTTATGGATGGGACAATATCAAGGACCATGACGTCGCTTGGTATGGCGCAACCGTGGCCCCACCCTGGAGCCAGGCCCGGGGTTGGGGCTTGCATGAGAGCGTCTGGTGGCCGGGTCTTTCCCCACGAGGCCCGGTCGGGCTCAGCCCGAAGGAGCGACGAGGGGCCGACCTCCCGTGTGCCCACCACCTGCGGGACGAACCGTAAGGGGCCGGTGCTAAGTGGATTGGGTGGCAGTCGAAGGCGATGGCCTCGACGACCCAATTCCCGGACACGGAATCTGGCGCTAGGGACATGGAATGTCACCTCGCTTGCGGGGAAGGAGCCTGAAATTGTGCGGGAGGTTGAGAGATACCGACTAGAGATAGTCGGGCTAACTTCCACGCACAGCTTGGGCTCTGGAACCCAAATAATAATAATAATAATGGAATGGATTTGCGCTTTTCTCCTTAGGGACCAAGGGACTCAAAGCGTTTAAAGGCCATCGATTATTCATTCATACACAGTCATACTGGTGATGGTAAGCTACAACTGTAGCCACAGATGCCCTGGGGCAGACTGACAGAGACGTGGCAGCCATTTTGCGCCTACGGCCTCTCCGACCATCACCACATACATTCACTCAACATTCTTACACATTCATACGAGGCAAGGTGGGTTAAGTGTCTTGAAAAAGGACACGACAGTATGAATTGTGGGGAGAGCAGGAATCGAACCCACTACCTTCCGGTTGAAAGACGACTGCTCTACCACTGAGCCACTGCCGCCCCAAAATCCTGGAGTTGCCTGCAGTGAAAGGCGGCGGGCTGATGTGGGCTTGCTCATAGCCCCCCAGCTCAGCCGCCATGTGTTGGAGTTCACCCCGGTAAACGAGAGGGTCGCTTCCTTGCGCCTTCGGGTCGGGGATAGGTCTCTCACTGTTTGTGCTTACGGGCAAAATGGCAGTGCAGAGTACCCGGCCTTCTTGGAGTCTCTATGAGGGGTGCTGGAAAGTGCTCCGACCGGGGACTCTGTCGTTCTACTGGGGGACTTCAACGCTCACGTGGGCAGCGACAGTGACACCTGGAGGGGCGTGATTGGGAGGAACGGCCCCCCGGATCTGAACCCGAGCGGTGTTCTCTTATTGGACTTCTGTGCTAGCAACAGTTTGTCCATAACAAACACCATGTTCAAGCATAAGGGTGTCCATCAGTGCACATGGCACCAGGACACCCTAGGCCGGAGATTGATGATCGACTTTGTTGTTTCATCTGACCTCCGGCCGTATGTCTTGGACAATCGAGTGAAGAGAGAGGCGGAGCTGTCAACTGATCACCACCTGGCGGTGAGTTGGATCCGATGGCGGGTGAGAAAGCTGGACAGACTCGGCAGGCCCAAACGTACTGTGAGGGTCTGTTGGGAACGTTTGGCAGAGCCCCCTGTCAAAGAGATCTTTAACTCCCACCTCCGGCAGAGCTTTGACCAGATCCCAAGGGTGGATGGAGACATTGAGTCCGAGTGGACCATGTTCTCCACCTCCATTGTCGATGCGGCCACTCGAAGCTGTGGCCGTAAAGTCTCCGGTGCCTGTCCTGGAGGCAATCACCGAACCTGGTGGTGGACACCGAAAGTAAGGGATGCTGTCAAGCTGAAGAAGGAGACCTACCGAGCCTGGTTGGCCAGTGGGATTCCTGAGGCAGCTGATAGGTACCTGCAGGCCAAGCGGACTGCAGCCCGGGTGGTCGCGGAGGCTAAAACTCGGGTGTAGCAGGAGTTCGGTGAGGCCATGGAAAAGGACTATCGGTCGGCCTCGAAGAAATTCTGGCAAACCATCCGGCGCCTCAGGAGGGGGAAGCAGTGCCCTGCCAACACTGTTTACAGTGGAGGTGGGGATTTGCTGACTTCAACTGGGGATATTGTTGGACGGTAGAAGGAATACTTCGAGGATCTCCTCAACCCCACTGACACGTCTTCCACTGAGGAAGCAGAGGCCGAGGGCTCGGAGGTGGACTCGTCCATCACCCTGGCCGAAGTCACTGAGGTAGTTGGGAAGCTCCTCGGTGGCAAGGCACCAGGGGTGGATGAGTACCTCAAGTCTCTGGATGTTGTAGGGCTGTCTTGGTTGACACACCTCTACAACATCGCGTGGCGGTCGGGGACAGTACCTCTGGACTGGCAGACCGGGGTGGTGGTCCCTCTTTTCAAGAAGGGGGACCGGAGGGTGTGTTCCAACTACAGAGGGATCACACTCCTCAGCCTCCCCGGGAAAGTCTATGACAGGGTACTGGAGAGGAGAATGAGGCCGATAGTTGAACCTCGGATTCAGGAGGAACAATGCGGTTTTCGTCCCGGTCGTGGAACACTGGACCAGCTCTATACCCTCTCCAGGGTGCTGGAGGGTTTATGGGAGTTTGCCCAACCAGTCCACATGTGTTTTGTGGATCTGGAGAAGGCATTCGACTGTGTCCCTCATGGCGCCCTGTGGGGGTTGCTCTGAGAGTATGGGGTCTGGGGCCCTTTGCTAAGGGTTATCCGGTCCCTGTACGACCGGAGCAGGAGCTTGCTTCACATTGCCGGCAGTAAGTCAGACCTGTTCCCAGTGCATGTTGGACTCTGGCAGGGCTGCCCTTTGTCACCGGTCCTTTTCATTATCTTTATGGACAGGATTTCTAGGCACAGCCAGGGGCCGGAGGGAGTCTGGTTTGGGGACCACAGGATCTCGTCTCTGCTTTTTGCAGATGATGTTGTCCTGTTGGCTCCATCAAGCCAGGACCTTCAGTGTGCACTGGGACGGTTTGCAGCCGAGTGTGAAGCGGCTGGGATGAGGATCAGCACCTCCAAGTCTGAGACCATGGTTCTTAGTCGGAAAAGGGTGGCTTGTCCCCTTCAGGTTGGTTGAGAGATCCTGCCTCATGTGGAGGAGTTCAAGTATCTTGGGGTCTTGTTCTCGAGTGAGGGAAGGAGGGAACGTGAGATTGACAGACGGATTGGTGCAGCTTCTGCAGTGATGCATTCGATGTACCGGTCTGTCGTGGTGATGAAGGAGCTGAGCTGTAAGGCAAAGCTCTCGATTTACCGGTCAATCTACGTTCCTACACTCACTTATGGTCATGAGCTTTGGGTCATGACCGACAGAACAAGATCCCGGATACAAGCGGCCAAAATGAGCTTTCTCCGCAGGGTGGCGGGGCGCTTCCTTAGAGATAAGGTGAGGAGCTCGGTCACTCGGGAGGAGCTCAAAGTAGAGCCGCTGCTCCTCCACATCGAGAGGAGCCAGCTGAGGTGGCTCGGGCATCTGTTTCGGATGCCTCCTGGACGCCTCCCTAGGGAGGTGTTTCGGGCATGTCCCACCGGGAGGAGACCCCGGGGAAGACCTAGGACACGCTGGAGGGACTATGACTCTCGGCTGGCCTGGGAACGCCTCGCTATCCCCCCGGAAGAGCTGGAGGAAGTGTCTGGGGAGTGGGAAGTCTGGGCGTCTCTGCTTAGACTGCTGCCTCCGCGACCCGGCCTTGGATGAGCGGTAGAAGATAGATGGATGGAAGTTGACTGGTTTTAATGGATGAATGAGTGAAAGTAGTTTGACTGCTTTACGCAATAGAATACAAGATGCAGAAAAGAGACTTATGTCCAAAAGATATGTAAAACCGAAGCAAATATAGAAGATTCACAGACATTATGAATGTTTAGAGATGTGGGAAAAAGCAGCTGAAGCAAAGAAAAAAAGAAAAAAAAAGAAAACAGGGATAGAAATTTAAACCACTTAGATACAGTAAAGGGGCCATTTCAAAGCATAGGTAATAAAACAACTGATAACATAACTAATGTGATGTCCTCTTGTTTTCCGAGTCTGACCCAGCCTGTTGGTCCGGCACTCATGAGTGAAGACGATGACCAGACCTACGTCACCGCTCTCGCTGCTGTACGTCTCCACAGTGAGGAAAAGGGAGGGCTCCGGAGGCAGAGACAAGCGGCTCAGACACATGCAACGTCTGCAACAGCTGCTCAACTGTACCTGGATCTGACCACCCAAGCTGAAACAAATACCCTGATGAACATTGGACTGTCAAGTCCTGTCACCAAACCTCCTACTCTGCCACCAGTCCTAAGAACTCTAACAACCCCTTCACAGCTGAACTTTCATCAGACAAATCTTTCTCCTTTCCGTCCCCATCTCACACGAGAAGCAAGACACCTTATGGGGCTGTGTTTCAAGCTCCTATGATTGAATTTCCAAAATCCAGCTCCACCACCACCAGCCCCAGACAATGAAACCGAAGTGCAACGCCAAAGACGACTGGCTGAACACCCCGCGTCTGTTGCTCATGTACTGCTCACCAGACCCCTCAAGATGGACTCATTTAATCAAAGACAATATACCTCCTATTAACAGAGGAGGCGCCACAGTTGGCAAACTGTTCTGTCAAGTGCACAGGCCTAACGGCGCAGAAATCCCTGGTATTCTAAGAACAATCTGCAACTTAGAAGATTACTCAAAAATTCAAGCAGCTGTTGAAGACTGTGACGGCATGAACTTCCTCCCCATAATTCAATGGGCCTGTCTTAGATAAAGAAGAGACCAGGCTGACCAATACCCTGACCAGTGTTGGTAATCTTACTTCAAAAAAGTAATTAGTTACAGTTACAAATTACTTCTCCCAAAAAGTAATTTACGTAAGTAACTCAGTTACCACATTGTAAAATTAACTCAGTTACTCAGCAAAGTAACCATTACCTCTGCACTGATTTCATACGAAAAGGTAATACTTTTGGACATTGGACAACGCTTCACTGACCTGTTTCACGACACTTTATCCTCTAACTCGTCGTGGCCACCTGAGATTCTCCGGGGCGCCGGGGTAAACAATGGTCACCTGAATAGCCACCCAAGGCGTCGGAACAAGAAACACCGCGGGAGACGGGCTGGGATTCGCAACAGACTGAGGAAAAGAGCACACAGCCCTCCTCTACCGAGCATTTTGCTCGCCAATGTCCAGTCTCTGGAGAATAAGATGGATGATCTTAGAGCCAGGATAAACTTCCAACGGGACATTAGGGACTGTAACATCCTTTGTTTGTCTGAAACGTGGCTCACGCCCTGGGTCCCGGACGCTGCTGTAACGCCGTCTGAAAACTTCTCTGTTTTACGGATGGACAGGACAGCCGAGGCCGGCAAATCCAAGGGTGGGGGAGTTTGTTTCATGATTAACAAGAAATGGTGTGACCCCAGGAATATCTCCACTCTGTCGCGCTCCTGCTGGAACACCTATCCATTATCTGCCGCCCATCCTATCTGCCTCGGGAGTTTTCATCGATCATCATAACTGCTGTTTACATCCCTCCACAAGCAGACACTGGCTTGGCTTTGTCTGAGCTTCACGATGCGCTCAGCGGCAACATCAACAAACATCCTGACGCTGCTACTATCATTGCTGGGGTCTTTAACAAAGCCAAACTCAGGAAAGTCATGCCTAATTTTTATCAACACGTATCCTGTCCATCCAGAGGACCAAATACACTGGATCATTGCTACACTCAGTTTAAGAATGCCTACAAAGCTCGCTCACTACCGGCTTTCGCAAATCGGACCATGCCGCCATTTTCCTCACACCGAATATAAACAACGGCTCGTTCAAGAACCTCCGGTGCAGAGGGTGGTGACGCGTTGGTCCGCCCAATCAGAAGCAACGTTACAGGCGGCTCGATGGCGTGACTGGGTCATGTTTCGCGCAAGCTCATTGGACGTCAGCGAGTTCACGGATGTAGCGCTAAGCTTTGTAAACACGCTAGCCGAACAAGCTACGGACAAAATAACTATACGGTCTTTCTCTAATCAGAAACCGTGGGTGGACAGATCAATTCGTGCAGCAATAAACAAACGCACTGCTGCTTACAACGCCGGCCTTCTGTCGGGAAACATGAGCGAGTACAAAGCATCGTGCTATGCTCTCCGACACGCAGTAAGTGCCGCAAAACACAGACACAGGGAACGCATTGAGTCACATTTCCAGCTAAATGACTCCCGACACATGTGGCAAGGACTAAGGACCATCTGTGACTTTGGAAATAAATCCTCTACAGTGGTGAGAGCAGATCCGTCGCTGGCTGACGAGCTTAACACTTTCTACGGCCGCTTCGAAAGCAATCAAAGCAGTGGGAGTCTGCCGATCAGCGCGTCAGGAAGCAGCCGTCAGAGCAGCGATCATCATGCCTTCACCGTGACGGAGGACGAGGTTCGAAGGGCAATAAAGCGAGTGAATGTAAGGAAAGCAGCTGGACCTGACGGGATTTCTGGCCGTGTTCTGCGGTCCTGCGCTGATCAGCTCGCTGGTTTGTTTACATCCATTTTTAATGAGTCTCTTGCCACATCGGTGGTTCCCACCCCATTCAAAAAATCGACCATCATCCCTGTGCCAAAAAACAATAAACCCTCTTGTCTAAATGACTATCGTCCAGTTGCCCTCACATCAATAGTCATGAAGGTCTTTGAGGGACTGGTTAAAAACGTCATCTGCTCCTCCATCCCGGATACTTTGGACCCCCTTCAGTTTGCTTATCGCCCTAACAGATCCACAGATGATGCCATCTCTCACATCCTGCACTCTTATCTCACACACATTGACAGCAATAACAGGAACTATGTAAGACTGCTATTTATTGACTATAGCTCAGCTTTTAATACTATAGTCCCCATTAAGCTAGCTTCCAAACTCATAGACCTCGGACTGAATCCTTCACTTTGCAACTGGATCCTTGATTTCCTCACCGGCAGACCTCAAGTGGTGAAACTAGGCCAGTACACCTCCAGCTCCATCACACTGAACGTAGGAGCCCCACAGGGCTGTGTCCTGAGTCCCCTGCTCTACTCTCTCTACACACACGACTGCGTGTCCTCGCACAGCTCCACATCCATTATCAAATTCGCTGATGATACTGTGGTTCTGGGCCTCATTCACAACAACAATGAGACCGCATACTTGGATGAAGTAGGAAATTAACATCATGGTGCCAGGACAACTGCCTCTCCTGAATGTGAGCAAAACAAAAGAACTGATTGTAGACTTCAGGAAGACGCAGCAGCAGCCCTACACTCCTCTTACAATAGGCGGGACCCCTGTGGAGAGGGTGAGTAGCTTCAAGTACCTTGGTGTAAACATCTCTGAGGACCTGACTTGGACTACTCACACTCAAACTCAGGTAAATAAAGCCAGGCAAAGACTGTACTATCTGCGACAGCTGAGGAAATTCAGGGTCTCACCAGCAATCCTGAAAACTTTCTATTCTGGAGCTATAGAAAGTATATTGACTCAATGTATCTCAGTGTGGTATGGGAACAGCTCCAGTCAAGACTGCAAAGCCCTGCAGAGAGTTGTGCGCTTAGCTGAGCGCATTTCAGGGTCTGCTCTCCTCTCTGCAGGACATCTACCACAAACGCTGCAGAAGCAGAGCTGCAAAAATCACCAAAGACTCCACCCACCCCAGTAATCATATTTTCACTCTGCTGCCATCTGGTAAGCGCTACCGTAGCCTGATGGCAAAAACTGAGAGACTTAGGAGGAGTTTTTTCCCACAGGCCATCAGGCTCTTGAACTCAAAACCAGCTACCTCACATTGACACACTGACAGTGTCACTCTGTTTTGCTACAAACTGTTTTGCACATTTGCTTCCTGCACCTTCATGTGATTCTTAATATTTAAGACCACAGCTAAATGCATATATGCACACTGTACATCCCTGTACATTTTTTAATATTTTAAGTCTACAGTTTACATTCATGTACATTATTTTGCGATCTAGATCTATTCCCACATTACACACTTTTTATATTTTTTAGATTTTATTCTTATATTTTTTATTGTTTACTTTTATCTCATTCTTACATAGCTACATTTATGTATATTTTCATCTGTGTGTTTTCCTTAATAATTGCACTGTCCATGGAGCGGACCTGACTCACATTTCACTGCTGGTTATATATGCTGTATATAATTTTGTACGTGACGAATAAAAATCTTGAATCTTGAATCTTGAAAGTTATTTTTTATGTTCTATAAGGGTATTACGTTCTATAACAGCTTAAATATCAAAGATGTTTAAATTAACTGTTTGAAGAATAAAAACACTAAATATTGTATTTTAGAACATTTGGTATTTATTTTAACAGAGATAGATTTCATTTAATAGATTGCAGTCTGACATATGATATACATAGGAATAAAAACATATAAAATAAAATTCAATGGCAAAATTAAGTCACACAAATGTAAACTTGCGTAAAAAGAAACAAAGGGAGACCTGGCCATTAAGTAGTGCAAATCTCTGTACCTGTAAATTATTGCACAATAAACAAAACACAATCCAACTCTCTCTGTAGATAACAGGTTGTTCATTCTCAAAGAAAATGAATAATACATTAATCTATTCTAAAATACCCCTCTCATCTAACAACTAAACCAGTGGTTGTTGCTGACACGTATAATTGAGCGTTGCTTGTTTTAACAGTGGCTCTGTCTCCTTCACTGGAACTCACGCAAGCTTCATTTGGGGTTAGCAGCAGCAGTGTCGTGTTAGCATGTGTTGATGTGAGGTGCTTCATAAGATTTGAGTTACTTGAGGCAGACGTGGATAAAGTCTATTTTCCTGGACATAGCATGTTACAGAAACATTCTTGCCTTTAATTTCAATAACGAGAAGTAGTGCCGGTACTTCCAGTTCAAGAACGCCACCTTTGAATTTCCCCGGCTCCTCGCCATTGTCGCTGACGCTGTCTTGTGTTTAGTGGAAGTCAGAGCGTGCAGTGAGACCGCGTCAGCCAATCATCGCTTTTGCAGCGGTGTCATCATCCCCAGCCCTGCTCTCTCCAGCAGCAGCTGATGTGTAGCCAAAGCATGACACCTTGCGCTTTATTTAACCAAATTGTTACATCCTCAGTAACGATAACAGCGTTACAACGATGGGAAAAGTAATTAATTAGATTACTCAGTTACTGACAAATTTGCGCCGTTAGTAACGCCGGTATACTCTAACGCCGTTACTTCCAACACTGACCCTGACACTAAGTGACCCCAACTGACTGGCTGGTGATAATGAGGAACCGAGGGACTCGCAAAATGAGATGAGTAACACATGAAAAGGACACCACACCTGTCACTGACAATGCACACAACACCACACTGCTCACAAGCAATGAAGACGCGCTTGCAACTGACCCACTGCTTGCCTTAGTGACAGAAATCATTAAGAAATTTGAAATGACCAAAAAAGCTGAAATGTTTAAAAGGTAGGTGTGAAAAATTACCGGTAATAAAATGTGACATTAATGGAAAAACTCTGTAATTTATGGTTGACTCTGGGGCCACAAACTCTCTGATCAGAAAAGATCAAATTCAAATGGCATTAAATGGCAAAACAACTCACTCCATTAGTGCGAGTGGACAGATTGTTAAAGAACCATTCACAAAATGACCAAGAACAGATCAAAATTTTCTTTTGTACCACAAGCCATTAAGGCATTAAATCATTTAAAATAAGCTTTCTGTCCAGCTGGCAGGGTTAGACCCAATGGTATTTTTATTTGTATGTATGTATGTTAGTATTTTGTAATGCATCGTATTGTTTTTGTTATATGTTGTCATGTAGTGCCTTGAGACTGCGCCGCAAACCCAATTGCCCCACGGGGACAATAAAGTTCTTCTCTCTCTAAAAACCTCTATCTGTAACCTGGCATTTACCTGATCTATCAGTGTCCACTACACACAGCTTTCTGTTGTCTGAGTTGTGTACAGTCAATCTAATAGGTCGTGACCTAATGTGCGCACTAGGAATTACCTTGTCTGCAGACGAAAATGGTATCAAAATCAAACAAACCAAATCTGAATATTGCCTAATGAAATGTGAAGTGACCACTCCATTGTATGTTTATCAGTGGAAATTGGACCATCTGCTGACTCCAGATTTGTTACATGAGCCTAAACAATACATGAGCTCATCCTCTGAATTCATGAAGGCAAATGCAATACATGTTACAGTGCATGTCTCCATGGGTCCAGATGAACAGTATGAAGAAAGCTGGTACCGACAAACTACTGACCGACTCATTCTGAATGGACTGTACTTTAAACAAGATTTTTGTGCTTATAATGTTCCATTACCTCACAAACTGTCAAAGTTCTTCAAAATCCAAAACTCAGCTCCGCAGGTCTCAATAGCCAAACCACATAACAAACAATGGCATGATGTTGGTCCTTTTATGGCCAGATGTTTAAAAGCTACAGATTGGAAACAAGACTCAGATAATCCAGACATTTACCACTCTTACAAACTTGACACATGTTAAGTGCCATTCACTGCAGGAGTCAATTGTAACCGCTTCTGTCTACCTTCTTCCTCAAAATGACTCCACCCCATCTTCCTATCCGCAAAAGTCGATGCTCAGCCTCTCACACTCAGTGATGTGTCTCCACTGTTAACACATTTACCAGAATCATTGTGGGCCAAATACAAATATGATGTAGGTTGAATTAAAAACTGTAAACCTCTCCAACTAACTCCAAAGTCTGAATACAGACCAAAAGCACGTCAATATCCTCTGAAGCCTGAAGCTGAACAGGGGATAAAACCAGTCTTTGACTCTTTACTGAAAGCAGGTGTAATTATTGAGTGATCTGACTCTCCCTGCCATACTCCAATTTTCCCTGTAAAAAAGATCAGACCACAGAAAATGCCCACTGAGTGGCGCTTTGTCCAAGACCTGCGTGCTGTGAATGATGCTATTCACTCTCCAGCACCGATCTGTCCCAATCCATACACCATCATGTCACAAATTCCAACCACCTCAAAATTGTTCTCTGTGGTTGACGTTTCAAATGCTTTCTTCTATGTACCTGTCCATCCAGACTCCCAGTTTTGGTTTGCCTTCGAATTTGCAGGAAAACTCTATTCCTGGTCTCGAATGCCACAAGGCCTAAATTGCGCTCCTAGCGTTTACTGTCAGGCATTACGTGACAGTCTCTCTCATTTGACACTTCAACACTCTGCCATTTTGCAGTACGTTGATGATATCATGCTCTGTTCAGACACAAAGGAGTGTGAGACTGACACACTGCTTCTATTAAATCACCTTGCTGAGCAGGGCCACAAGGTTTCACTTTCTAAAATTCAGTTTGTAAAAAAGAAATTTCAGTTTCTTGGTCATGTCATCACTCACTCAGAAAAAAGCATTACTACAGACAGGGTGACAGCCATTGCCAACTTCCCAAAACCATTGACTAAGAAACAAATGCTGTCTTTTCTTTGCATGTGCTCCTACTGCAGAACTTTTATTCCAAATTACTCTACTGTAGAACGCCCACTACGTGATCTTACTCTGAAAAAAGACATGACACTTCACTCCAAACTCACTTGGACATCTGAGGCTGACTCTGCATTTACTCATTTGAAACTGCTACAGACAGCCCCTGCATTGGCGTTGCCTAACCCTGACCATCTTTTCTTCCAATTTGTTGACGAACGTGATGGTTGCATGAATTCTGTTCTCGCCCAAAAACAGGGACGGCTGCTGAAGCCTGTGGGTTACTTCTCTACACACCTTGATCCTGTTGCTAGAGGCCACCCACCATGTCTCCGTGCTTTAGCAGCCTGTGAAGCAGCAATAACTTGCTCCACATGCTGTCTCCAACATTCTGACTGAACAAAAGACGGCTCACTTGACCCCTGCTCGTCAGCTACGTAACACCACCCTTCTGAACCGACCGAATGTTGAGGTTAAACGTTGTAACACTCTCAACCCTGCTACACTCCTGGTGTAGGAGGGAGTTGTTGTCACTGTTGTCTCTCTGAACTTGACCGTATCTGTCTGCCTAGACTTGATTTGACTGACACTCCTCTTTCTAATCCTGAACTCATTTTTTATGTAGATGGTTCAGCTTCCAAGGACCCAACCACTGGCACTGCACACGTTGGATATGCAGTTGTGGATGATCATGCAACAGTGACGTCATCTCCTCTCACTTTGATTTTTTTGCCGGTAGACGAAGGACGCATCCCGGTGACGTATCTCTCCTGGCATTGTCCCAAAGTTACGTATTTATTATTTCTTAAACATTGTCAACACTTTAACTGTGCACCACACCTCATTCATTGTTATACTGATTATAAAACATTTCCAGAGTCAAAGGGGTGATGTCTCAACCAGAGTTAGAGAATCTTATCCATGCTTTTATCTCCAGCAGGTTAGATTACTGTAACGGCCTGCTCACTGGTCTCTCAAAACGAGGGTTAAGACAGCTGCAGCTTATTTAGAACGCGGCTGCTCGGGTTCTCATTAAAACCAGGAAGTACAACCACATCACGCCAGTTTTAAAATCTCTGCGCTGGCTTTCTGTTGCTCAGAGAATACACTTTAAAACAGCACTGCTGGTTTACAAGTCTCTAAATGGTTTAGCACCAGAATATATCTCTGACATGCTAGTTGCTTATGAACCTCCTCGGACTCTGAGAACATCTGGGACAGGCCTTCTGCTCGTGCCCAGAGTTAGAACTAAACAGGGTGAAGCAGCGTTTAAGTTTCATGGAGCAAAAACCTGGAACAGCCTCCCAGATGAAGTAAAACAAGCCTCAACTTTAACAATGTTCAAGGGGAGGTTAAAAACCTTCCTCTTTAGCCCCGCCTACACTACAACCTAAAGTGTTTTTTCTTTTATCTGCTCTCTTCTTTTTAAAATGTTTTTAATTTTTCTTATGTTTCTTAATCTAAATCTTGTAAATTGTCTTTTATTCCTGTAAAGCACTTTGAGTTACCCAGTGTATGAATTGTGCTATATAAATAAAATTGCCTTGCCTATATTTCTGCTAGAGGTTAGTACTACAGTTGCTGTCATTTTGTGAACAGGGCACTTCTCTTTGGGCTAGCTAACATGCTAGCGGGTTAGCGCTTAGCATACCTGATTGTTGTGTTTGTTACTGTTTTCTTACTGGTGGTTAGTCTTGTTGTGTGTAATGAGTTTTCCCTGTAACTTGTGGTTAGTACTGCTGTGTGTGTGTGTTAGAATTTATCATTGTGAGTTGTGAACAGTTGGCTTGACTTAGCTGTACGTACACAAGCTTAGCTAAGTTTTTCTGTGTTGTTGTTGCGTGTGGCAATGGATTGCCATTCTTGTTCGGTATTACTAGGCAGATTGTCTCTTTTAGAGAGACGTGTTTGTGAGTTTGAGCAGCTAGATCAGCATAGACAGGGTTTGGTTACTTTAGATGTGTCAGGGTTTCCGGATAGTATCAGATGCAGGTCTGATAGCAGTCCTGCTAGCGTTAGCTCCAGTTGCGGCTCAGTTGCTTCGGCAGCTTTTGCAAAGAGACCTACGTTCGTGCCGGTCTGCCGGCGCGGGGGTGCAGGCAGGGGCAACCCTCTGGTTGTCCGCTCTTGTCCGCAGTCACCCCCTCTGACCGCGAACCGGTTTCCGGAGCTTTCAAGTCCGCTTGTCCGCGCCGATCACCGGCCTATTCCTTCTGCGCCGGCTAGCCGGAGCGAGCATCGTACTCTGGTGATAGGGGACTCGCAATGTTAGACTTGAGACGACGCCAGCCATTGTCCACTGTTTACCGGGGGCCAGGGCTTCCGACATAGAGGTTAACCTTAGGATGCTGACATCACACAAGAAGGGAGTTTTTCCAGACACATACTCGCACTACATACAAGCAGATAGTTATTCATGTTGGCACCAATAATGTGAGAATGAGGCAGTCTGAGGTAACCAAAGATAGCCTAGCCAGGACTTTTGAACTAGGGAACAAGATGAGTCGGCATCGATTAATTGTCTCTGGCCCCCTCCCCGTAAGAGGTAGTGATAAACAGTAGCAGATTAGTTTCTATGAACCGGTGGCTGGCCCGGGATTGTAGTCAGAAAGGTTATGGTTTTGTGGATAACTGGCCTTCTTTCTGGGGCCGCCCAGGCCTGCTGAGGGCAGACGGCCTGCATCCTACTGGACAAGGTGCTGCCATTTTGTCTAGTAATATAGACAGGTGCATTCAATGCATTTGACACAAGGAATCTCAGCAGGTCGCAGGAATTAGAGAACCTGCTAGTCATGATAGTGCGGGTGTGGAACTGGATAATGTAGCAGCTTTTAGTTGTCTACTGCCCAAATCTATTAGTTATGGTGAATTTATTTAGTCCTCAAACACATCTGAAAAATCACAGTCAGTGACCCAAAAGCATCCTGTCCTCATGTTATTATAACTCAGAGGCATTCTTTTAAACCTAGCAGAACTGTTAGATCTCGACAGCTTGTTCCTGTCACTATCGCTCCACTGGACCAGCCCTCAAATGCAGGCTCTACGTCAAGACTGAAGATTGGTCTCCTAAATGTGCGGTCTCTATCCTCCAAAGCACTCTTAATTAATGATTTTATTACTTCTCATTGCTTGGATTTACTTTGTCTTTGTGAAACTTGGCTTAGGCCCAATGTTTTTCTGCCACTAAATGAAGCCTCTCCCCCTGATTATGCATATGCATTTTGCTTTACAGATCCATCATCACAGCCAAAATTTAACTCATTCGAAGTGTAACTCATCAAACATATTCCTTCTCAAATTAACGGAAGGAAGCCATTTTATTTAGCTGTAATCTATCGCCCTCCGGGTCCCTACTCTTCTTTCTTGGATGAGTTTGGAGTTTTCCTCTCAGACTTAATAACCCACGCTGATAACATCCTTCTAGTTGGTGACTTTAATATTCATCTAAATAAGGAGTGTGATCCTCTGGCCAGAGCATTTCAATCACTGCTTACAACCCTGTCTTTCAACCAGTTTGTTCATGAGCCCACACACATTAGTGGAAACTATCTGGATCTTGTTTTGGCTCGGGGATTAGATATTTCCCATCTCTTCGTCTCCTCTCTTTCATCTGCTGTTTCAGATCACTCACTGGTGGAATTTGAGATAAGTTATCAACGCCCCTCAAATTCCGACAATTGCGTAGTGTCTACACGGAATTTTAGCGCGGCTGCAATGGAAATGTTTGCCACACGGCTGACAGATGTTCTTCCTAATTTAACTCCACCTGGAAACTCAGTAGAGGCCTACACAAAGGAGGTCCATGCAACCCTCTCGGCCATCACTGACTCAGTGGCACCCCTCAAGACAAAGCCCAGACCAACCAGACGACCTACACCATGGTATAACGAGGAAACCCGGGCTTTAAAACAGGCCTGCAGGAGTTTTGAACGCATATGGCGCAAGTCAAAAAGTAATCTAAATTATCAAAAGTGGTGTTGTGTGTAAACACCTATAAGCACGCCCTCAGCACTGCAAAGACGGCCTATTTCTCATCTCTAATCAGAGAAAACCGGCATAACCCCAGGTTTCTCTTTGGGACAGTTGCTAAACTAATCCAACCAAAAACAACTGAAGACTCCTCTCCCTTTAGTGCACAAGACTTTTTAGATTTCTTTAATCATAAAATTGAAGATATCAGGGATAATATTTTGGTTTTGTCTTCCTCAGCTCCGGGTCCCATTCACTTGGATCCACTGACCTCTCGTCTCTCAGTCTTAGATCCTGTATCCCTCGATGAGCTGACAAAGGCGGTTTCTTCATGTAAAATAACTACGTGCCTTCTGGATATCCTGCCAGCAAAACAGCTTAAAGAACTGTGGCCCTGTGTAGGGCAAATTATGTTAAACATTATAAACTTGTCCCTGGTTGTAGCTGTAGGTATTTGTTTACACTGGTTGTAGCTGTAGGTACACGTTTACACTGGTTGTAGCTGTAGGTACACGTTTACACTGGTTGTAGCTGTAGGTATACGTTTACACTGGTTATAGCTGTAGGTACACGTTTACACTGGTTGTAGCTGTAGGTACACGTTTACACTGGTTGTAGCTGTAGATACAAACTAAACTGCTCATATTATCACATCTACCTATTACAGTTTTTTTTTGTTGTTTTTTTCTCTCTTTTCTCCCTCCTAGGGTAGACGCAAACCTCTTACCTGCTGGGTTCTCCACCAACCTGAAGGGGTTGGTGGAGAACCATGGTCTCAGACTTGGAGGTGCTGATCCTCATCCCAGCTGTTTCCCACTCGGCTGCAAACCGTCCCAGTGCACCCTGAAGGGCCTGGCTTGATGGAGCCAACAGGACAACATCATCTGCAAAAAGCAGAGACGAGATCCTGTGGTCCCCAAACCAGACTCCCTCCGGCCCCTGGCTGCGCCTAGAAATCCTGTCCATAAAGATAATGAACAGGACCGGTGACAAAGGGCAGCCCTGCCGGAGTCCAACGTGCACTGGGAACAGGTCTGACTTACTGCCGGCAATGCAAACCAAGCTCCTGCTCCAATTGCACAGGGACCGAACAGCCCTTAGCAAAGGGCCCCGGACCCCATACTCCCAGAGCACCCCCCACAGGGCGCCACGAGGGATACAGTCCAATGCCTTTTCCAGATCCACAAAACACATGTGGACTGGTTGGGCAAACTCCCATAAACCCTCCAGCACCCTGGAGAGGGTATAGAGCTGGTCCAGTGTTCCACGACCGGGACAAAAACCGCATTGTTCCTCCTGAATCCGAGGTTCAACTATCGGCCGCATTCTCCTCTCCTGTACTCTGGCATAGACTTTCCCGGGGAGGCTGAGGAGTGTGATCCCTCTGTAGTTGGAACACACCCTCCGGTCCCCCTTCTTGAAAAGAGGGACCACCACCCCGGTCTGCCAGTCCAGAGGTACTGTCCCCGACCGCCACACGATGTTCTAGAGGCGTGTCAACCAAGACAACCCCACAACATCCAGAGACTTGAGGTACTCAGGGCGTATCTCATCCACCCCCGGTGCCTTGCCACCGAGGAGCTTCCCAACTACCTCAGTGACTTCGGCCTGGGTGATGGACGAGTCCACCTCCGAGCCCTCGGCCTCTGCTTCCTCAGTGGAAGACGTGTCGGTGGGGTTGAGGAGATCCTCGAAGTATTCCTTCCACCGTCCAACAATATCCCCAGTTGAAGTCAGCAGATTCCCACCTCCACTGTAAACAGTGTTGGCAGGGCACTGCTTCCCCCTCCTGAGGCGCCGGGCGGTTTGCCAGAATTTCTTCGAGGCCGGTCGATAGTCTTTCTCCATGGCCTCACCGAACTCCTCCCAGACCCGGGTTTTAGCCTCCACGACCACCCGGGCTGCAGTCCGCTTGGCCTGCCAATACCTATCAGCTGCCTCAGGAGTCCCACTGGCCAACCAGGCTCTGTAGGTCTCCTTTTTCAGCTTGACGGCATCCCTTACTTCCGGTGTCCACCACCGGGTTCGGGGGTTGCCGCCACGACAGGAACCGGAGACTTTACGGCCACAGCTTCGAGTGGCCGCATCAACAATGGAGGTGGAGAACATGGTCCACTCGGACTCAATGTCTCCAACCTCCCTCGGGATCTGGTTGAAGCTCTGCCGGAGGTGGGAGATAAAGGTCTTTCTGACAGGGGGCTCTGCCAAATGTTCCCAACAGACCCTCACAGTATGTTTGGGCCTGCCGAGTCTGTCCAGCTTTCTCCCCCGCCATCGGATCCAACTCACCACCAGGTGTTGATCAGTTCACAGCTCCGCCTCTCTCTTCACCCGAGTGTCCAAGACATACGGCCGGAGTTCAGATGAAACAACGTCAAAGTCGATCATCAATCTCCGACCTAGGGTGTCCTGGTGCCATGTGCACTGATGGACACCCTTATGCTTGAACATGGTGTTTGTTATGGACAAACTGTTGCTAGCACAGAAGTCCAATAACAGAACACCACTCGGGTTCAGATCCGGGGGGCCGTTCCTCCCAATCACGCCCCTCCAGGTGTCACTGTCGCTGCCCACGTGAGCATTGAAGTCCATCATTAGAACGACGAAGTCCCCGGTCGGAGCACTTTCCAGCACCCCTCCCAGAGACTCCAAGAAGGCCGGGTACTCTGCCTTGCCATTTGGCCCGTAAACACAAACAACAGTGAGAGACCTATCCCCGACCCGAAGGCGCAGGGAAGCGACCCTCTCGTTCACCGGGGTGAACTCCAACACATGGCGGCTGAGCTGGGGGGCTATGAGCAAGCCCACACCAGCCCGCCGCCTCTCACCGCAGGCAACTCCAGAGTAGTGGAGAGTCCAGCCTCTCTCGAGGATTTGGGTTCCAGAGCCCAAGCTGTGCGTGGAGGTGAGCCCGACTATCTCTAGTCGGTATCTCTCAACCTCCCGCACAAGCTCAGGCTCCTTCCCCGCCAGCGAGGTGACATTCCATGTCCCTAGCGCCAGATTCGTGTCCGGGATTGGGTGCCGAGGCCTCCGCCTTCGACTGCCACCCAATCCACTTAGCATCGGCCCCTTACGGTTCCTTCCGCAGGTGGTGAGCCCACGGGAGGTCGGCCCCACGTCGCTCCTTCGGGCTGAGCCCGGCCGGGCCCCGTGGGGAAAGACCCGGCCACCAGACGCTCGCATGTGAGCCCCAACCCCGGGCCTGGCTCCAGGGTGGGGCCCCTGTTGCGCCATACCGGGCGACGTCACGGTCCTTGATTTTGTGCTATCCATACTACTACTACCTTTTTTTTAATTTTACTTTTATAAGTAAAAGTAAAATTACAGATTTAAAAACTACTTTTACTTTTTAAAGTAGTTTTTAAAATCTGTACTTTTACTTTTACTTAAGTATGATTTGTTTGAAGTATTGTACTTCATTACATTTTAAATCATATCCGTTACTGAGTAAAAAAAAAAAAAAAAAAAAAAAAATTAAAAGGGAAAAAAAAAAAAAATCGTGCCCCGGAAACTACTCCACTGATTGATTGATGGGCGGGCGAACAAACGCACTAAACTGACAGGAACGATGGAGACGGACAAAACAAATGAAGACCCAGCTGAAATCAATATGCCATCAACTTCTCATGAAGCAAACCCCTGGCCATATTTAAGCGACCACTTTGATTTCAAGTGCAAGAAAGGCAACAACTTTATTATGCAGTGTAAGCTGTGTTTGCCCAAGTCGACTGAACTGGCAGCTTATTAAAACTCTACATCAAACCTGTGCAAGCATGTTGAGGTAAGTTAATATTATTTGTATCTTTAGTTTACATAATGGTTGTACTGTTGTGTGATTGACATTATTAATGTTGGTTAGCACAAGGGTTGATACATTTATTCCTTTTAAGAAAAAAAATTAAATATTTAACGCAATTAACGCTGCATTCGTTTTCTATCATCTTCTGCCTAGCATTACGTTATGATCCCGCTCTTATTTATGCAAATGCTTTTAAAAACCATTCCAGACAAGACGAAAGAGAAGCCGCTGTCTGTGAATGTCCTGGGTGTGTCTCAAAAAGTTCCTAGGTGACTCAGAATATTGTGTACATGAGTGTGGTGACTCACTGATTAGTGCGCTGACTACTGCACTGGGGAGCTGATTGAGACGCAGCCCTTGTGTGAAAGACGCACACCAGAATCAAGTTATTTTGCGCTTGAACGAACAATAACACAGAATTTTGAAATTCTAGAAATTCTAATAATTTGCATAATTTTCTTAAATGAGTTAATTAAGTCTAAAATGAGCTTAAAAGAGTTGTAGAGAAAATGACATGTGACAGCGTGTCAGATCTGCGTCGTGTTCGGAAGATATTAAAGGAACATCAGCCACTTAATGTTCATCAAAGATAATGGAAAAATGTAGCTTAAATAAGGTTAATGTTTGATAACTTAAATTTTAACCAACTATTCAACCAACTGGCTCAAATTTCATAAAGGCATTCAGTGTTTTTGGTGAGCAAAGCCAAAATGAGGAAGCAGAGTCTGAATCGGATCAAGACTCTTCTCAAGAGCCCAATGCTGATTATCTGGATGCATTCAGCATCTTGGAACAAGACAGTGGTCTTGAGTACAGGTGTGCATGCCACCTGTTAAATTTAGTTGCCACAACAGATGCTGCCTTGGCAGAAAAGAACAATGACGCTTACCAGCGGCAATCACAAGCAGCCTTTGGGAAATGCCAAGCAATGTGGAACAAGACCGGTCGGTCATACATGGCAGCAGAAATTGTTGAAGATAAATGCAAGCTCCAGCTCATCCTGCCAAATCATACAAGATGGAACTCATGGCTGTGGAGAGAATCATAAGGATCATACAAGAGAAAGGCGAAGACGCTATCAGAAAGGTCTGTGAAGAATTCAAAGTGAATATATATATAACTTCATAATATAATGTTTTTTTTTTTTAATATAATGTGTATGGGGTGGCCGGAGTACCCGAAGAGAACCCACGGTAACACGTGGAGGACATGCAGACTCCTCACAGAAAGACCAGAGTTGGCCGAGAATGTTTGAGTCGGCTGGGTTTTGAACTCACGACCTTCTTGCTGTGAGGCACCACTCTGCCATGTGCACCCCTACAAACAAACTGCCAAATTACTGAAAATATTGGGAAATGCTGAACTACAGGACCGCATGGGCCTTGACTATCTTTTAGCTGCCTCAGGAGGTCTTTGCCACATCATTAGCCAAGAGTGCTGTACGTGGGCCCTGAGGATCTTGACAATCTGACACATATCATCTTTTAATTCGACAACGAGCCTCTGAGACTATCACTCCAGACGGGTGGTCTTGGCTTATGGGCGGAGTTTCGGAAAGCATGGTTAACTAAACTCGCAAGGCCTACTTTTAGTGGCTATTGCCATTCTTTTCCTTGTCTCCTGCTGCATTATCCCACTCATCCGAAGATTAGTGATTTCTCTCTTTAACCTACAACTAGCTAAACTCTATGTTAAATTGCCTCAAAATGACAAAAACTACGACCCAGGCACCTTTGCTCTTGACTGTGACTCTGTTAATTCTGTTTTATTTGCTCATCTATTTGAAGAAGACTAGGTGTGTTACTATGTATATTATGTATGTGTAATCCACATGTCATTTTCTTTATTCAATTTTGAAATATAGTCAATCAATCAATCAATCAATCAATCAATTAATATTTATTTATATAGCGCCTTCCAACAACCACAGATTGAACCAAGGTGCTTAACAACATTATTAAAAAATAAACATATTTACACAATAAAAACAGAGCAGTGTCACAGAGCCATTAAGTGCAAAAAGCCATTTTAAATAAATAGGTTTTAAGTTTGGCTTTAAACAAAGGCTGGTCAGTGATGGAACGTAACTCAATGGGCAACGAGTTCCAGAGTTTAGGACCGGCCACTGCAAAAGAACGATCGCCCACTGTTTGAACCGGGACCGGGGCACCTTCAGCAGATGTTGCCCAGCAGACCGTAGAGCTCTGCTGGGTTTGTGAGGGGTCAGAATCTCACACAAATAGGAAGGTGCAAGGCCCGTGAGTGCATTAAAAACAAACATTAAGATTTTAAAATTAATTCTAAACTGGACAGGGAGCCAGTGCAGGGAGTACAGGACAGGTGTTATGTGCTCGTGTTTACGACTGTTAGTTAGCAGTCGGGCAGCAGCGTTTTGCACAAGCTGCAAACGGTGAAGTCCAGTTTGGTTAACTCCCACATAGAGCGCATTGCAGTCGTCTATGCGGGAGCTAATAAAAGCATGGATGGCTTTCTCCAGGTCAGCACGACTTAAAAAGGGTTTAACTTTTGAAAGGAGGCGAAGCTGAAAAAAGCTTGCCCTAACCACCGAATCTATTTGTTCGTCAAATTTTAGACTGCTGTCTAGTTTTACCCCCAGGTTTTTGACAACATGGTTGAGATGGGGGGCCAAAGCAAAAGGACCAGGTACTGAGACACTGGGCAGGTTGGATGTGCCGAACACAATACATTCAGTTTTATCCTCATTCAAACAGAGGAAATTCTGGGACAGCCACAATCTGATGTCCTCTAAGCCTCTGTTGATGGACTGAAGACTATTAGGACAAGCAGGGACAACCGGAAGGTAAACCTGTAGGTCGTCTGCGTACAGATGAAAATACATTTTGTGCTTTGAAATAACTGCACCTAACGGCAACATATACAAGGAAAATAAAACAGGGCCCAAAATGGAACCTTGTGGCACACCAGAGGTCAAGGGGGCCGAGGAGGAGGAGAGGTCACCAATCCTAACAGAAAAAGTCCTCTCTGTTAAATACGACCTAAACCACTGCAGCACAGGTCCCTGAAGCCCAACCTGTTGTTCCAGGCGTGTCAAAAGGACTGAGTGGTCCACGGTGTCAAATGCTGCACTAAGAGCCAACATTATGAGCAGCACTGGCTTTTTCTCATCAAGGGACAAGAGAATGTCATTTTGTACTTTGTGAAGAGCGGACTCAGTGCTGTGTCGTGTCCTAAAGCCAGACTGAAACTTTTCAAAAATCTGATTGTTCTCCAGAAAAGACTGTAACCATAAGAAAACAATCTTTTCGAAAAACCTTGGATAGAAAAGGTAAATGGGACACAGGTCTAAAATTTGACAGAACGGTAGGATCAAGGTTGGGTTTTTTTAGCAGAGGCGTGACCACTGCTTGAATACAGTTGGTACAGAACCTGAACTCAGCCAGCTGTTTATAAATGAGAGGAGGCATGGGCCCACTGTGTTAAAAACCTGTTTAAGCATTTTAGATGGGATAATGTCCAGAGGACAGTTGGTCGGTCTCAGCCCCTGGACCACCTCAGAGAGGAGAGAGAGTGATACTGGCTCAAACACATTAAACACAGAGAGGACAGGATAGTCAACAAAGCAATCACAGCTAATCAACTTTGGAACTTGATCATTTTCATTTTTTTATTTTGGAAATGCTAAGGATAAAATTGTGGACTTACATGTGGTGTTTTTAAATCTTTCACTAATGCTTTCTTTGAGCTAAAGTCTTAATTGACTTCAAGGTTTTTCAGTTTTACAAAGTGATTTTTTTAATGAATATTTTTCAACTAATGCTTATGTTTTACCTTAGTGAGGGAGGGGCTGTGGTGTTCTTTTCCCAGTGTTAGGTCAGCTACTGATAGTATGAAATGTTTCTGCTTGATTTAGTCGGCCCTCGGCTGGGTTTTTCAGCAGCACAACTGTAGTACAACTCACAAAGCTAAGGTTCTTTTGTTTTATGTTTTTTAACCTAATTGACTTTTGATTGATTTTGGTTGATCAATTGTGTTTGATCAAAAGGAGGGAATTGTAATGGGAAAATGATCTTTTCCTCTTTCACATACTCATTTGTTATGTATTTTTGCCATCCTTGACCGCACCAGAATGATCTGTGCAGGACAATCTGTGCGTACTCTTCTCAAACTGACACAAACAGAGACAAGTCTGTTTTCCGGGAAAACCAGTAAAATTCTGATTCATGTTAGACGGCTCACTCTCTGTAAACCAGTGTTTCATTTCTCTTATCTGCTGTTATTTCAGTATAAATTCTAAGCCTGTACATGTCATTGGGATTGCTCATGTAACTCTAGACACACAGACTTGTATGTCCACTCCTCCTTTTGTACAAAAGATGACTCTGAACTCTTTTTTGAAATAAATCACCAAAAGACATCTGGTGTTTTCTCTCAACCTTATTCCACACATACATTTTTTTTCTGTCAGTCTGCCCCAGGGCTGCTGTAGCTACAGAGGCAGTTTACCATCACCAGTGCGTGACTGTGGAGTGAATGAATAATGTAAGTGCTTTAAGTCTTTTGGGGAGAAAAAGTGCAATATAAATCTAACCCATTATTTGATTTGATTATTTATTATATCATATTGTAATGCTATATTTCTAAATGTTTCATGTTGGGTCAGATGGTCAGATAATATGGACTTGTAACGCAGCACTAAATACTGGGGAAATAACTAAATGCCCAAACAAGTCTTAGTTTATTAAGTAGTTTTAATTAAATTATAAAAGACACCAGTGTACTGCACTGGAAGAAGATGTTTACTTGTTAAATACATGTTATTTCTGTCACATATTGTTGTTGTACTTTGGTCTGACAAACTTGTGATCCAGTTTATGCCCGATCACATGCTGTCACAGAATGATTGGAGTGTTGCATGGTGGCATAGCCTGTGTGACAGTGGTCAATGAGGGTAAAATAGGACAGCGAGAGTGAGGAGCCCTTCCTGATATGTCCCCACCTCACACCAGCTATTTATACCCATCCTGCCCTGCTACAACTGCTCTATACACATCTCACTCATCGAGGTCAATGCACTGCTTCTCTCTGCCTTTATTTTGTCACGCTCTATACAATGTGGGTTTGCAAAGTTGATGCAAGATGCCCCGGTACTCACCTGGTACTCTGACTGCAGCACCCCAGTGCCTGAAGAGGCCACCGAGGGCCCAATGCGAGGCTTCTTGTTGGGTGGCCCCTGTTCTTGGCCGTGCTGCAGAGTGCAGGCCGTAGTGTTCCCCATGGTCCCGCCTGTGCCATTGGTCTGGGCGGCGTTTTGCTGGGGTGGGGCCTGCTGGCCGGTCGTCTGCTGCTGGGTCTGGATCTGGCCTGTTGTCTGCTGGTGCTGGGTCTGGTTCTGTGAAGGAACAACATACAAAGACTCTGCACTGACAGCGACTACTGTTCTTAGAAAACTCAGACCATATTTTTGTTTGCTGCTTGTGCATACACTGTGTGCACAATTATTAGGCAAGTGATTTCTTTGACCATATTCTCATTTCTTTTATCCATAATTTCCAACTCCAAGCTTTATAAACTTAGAATTCTTATTGGATTTAATGCATTAGTGATGTGTATTTGTGTAACAAGGGGTGTAGCCTAAGGAGATCAACACTCTATATAAAGGTGTGCATAATTATTAGGCAGATTTTCTCTTCAGTAAAACTGGGCCAAAAAAGAGATTTAACTGACTCTGAAAAGTCAAAAATTGTAAAAAGTCTTTCACAGGGAGCAGCTCTCTTGAAATATCTAAGATATTGGTACATGATCACAAAACCATCAAACGTTTTGTAGCAAATAGTAAACAGGGTCGCAAGAAACGTGTCGAGAAGAAAAGACGCATATTAACCGCCAAAGATTTGCAAAGAATCTAACGTAAAGCTACCAGGAACCCATTATCTTCTAGTGCTGCCATATTCCACAACTGCAACCTACCTGGA
The DNA here is from genome assembly GCA_024416835.2 of Perccottus glenii. Lineage (NCBI taxonomy): Eukaryota > Metazoa > Chordata > Actinopteri > Gobiiformes > Odontobutidae > Perccottus > Perccottus glenii. The sequence continues at coordinate 27,497,616 of CM044564.2, read as the reverse complement.
GTGTCAAGAAGTACGAGATGTTCAGTTCTCAGAGACATGGCCAAGGTATAAAAGACTGAAACCCGACCACCTCTGAACAAGACACATAAGTTGAAACGTCAAGAATCGGCCATTCTTTTTCAAAGGTTTTGACTCTTGTGACTCTTGACGGACCAGATGGATGGGCTCGTGGTTGGATCGGTAACAGACACAGAGCTCCTCTTCGACTCAGACGCCAGCAAGGTGGAGGTGTGGTACTGGAATGGACAGGTATTATTAAAGATGAGCTCGTTGGACCTTTTCGGGTTGAAAATGGACTCAAAATCAACTCTCAGACCTACTGCCATTTTTTTCAAACAGTGGTCCAGGAAAAAGTCTGCATCCTTCAAAAAGACTGATTTTTATGCAAGACAACGCTCCATCACATGCATCAAAGTTCTCCACTGCGTAGCTGGCCAGTAAAGGTCCTTAAGATGAAAAACTAATGACATGTCCCCCTTCTTCACCTGAATTAAACCCATTGAGAACTTCTGGGCCCTTCTTAAGCAGGACATTTACAGTGAAGGTAAACAGTACACCTCTATGAACAGTGTCTGGGAGGCTGTGGTTGCGGCTGCACAAAAAGTTGATTCTGACCAGATCAATAAACTGACTCTGTGAAAGGAAGGTTTGTGACTGTTATCGAAAATAAGGGTGGCTATATTGGTCACTGAGTCTTTTAATTTTTATTTGTAAATGTTGATTTTGTTTATTATTATCCCTTTAACAGGTGAAAATAAACAAGTGAGATGGGAAAATCTTTTTCATTTAGTTGCATAATAATTCTGACACTAATAGTTGCCTAATAAGGGTGTACATGTAGATATTGTCTTAAGAAAGCCAAAACTTAACTTTTGCTATTTAAATGTTCAGGTTTGAGGGTTTGTTAACATTTTGGACCAAGAACACTGTAGTTGTACAATAATGTTCTATTTTGTACCTACTTTGTTAAGATAAAAGGGACTTTCTGTTCATCAAACCAAAGGTGTTGTTATCGGGCTTGTCACACTGACTTAAAAAAGTGTAACAAAATCTGTAACGCAAGTGTGACACACTTGACACGCATGTGCTAGTTTTGCTACTGCAGAGACATCAAGAAACACAGTCATTAAATGTCTCAGACCTGACTCAAAAATAACCTGAAATTAATTTCAAGGGAATCCAAACACAATTGATTAGGGCTAACACCTACCATTTTTCATGGATAAAACAATGAGTGACACACAAAGGACTAAAACTTTACATGGGTCAGTTTTGAGGTGGATATGAACAACACACACCTTAATTACACCCATTACTCAAACTTCTATTGCTACAGATGTAAAATCTTTTGTAATCAGTTCAAGAAAAACAGCCAAACCAAATGTGTTGCATATAAATTTTGTTTTTACTGAGATTACATACATACTGTGTAAAATGTTAATAAAGAGCTTTAGACCAAATCATGTTGGGCTTAAACCTGGGACATAAGAAGAGTAGGCGTCAGCCCAGAGAAGGAGTCACAGGCTACAGCTGCTTTGCAACTGCTCAACAGACTTTTACAAAGAGTTACAAAGCATCCATGCAGTGGCGCAAAAAGGGGGTATGCGCTATATATGGCGCATAGGGGTGAAGCACCTTGGGGGCGCCAAAGCGATGGTGTAAAACATGGGGTATTTCCTAAATGTAGCTTAGCTGTTGTTGTGCGTTTCTAAGGGCATACTCACACTAGCCAGTTTGAACCGTGCCCGGGTGCGTTTGACCACCAAAGCGCGGTTCATTTGACTAGTGTGAGTGCTCCGAATCGTGCCCGGGCGCGGCTCGATTAGCCGGCCCTGGCCCGCTTGGAAGAGGTGGGCCAGAGCACGGTTCAGTTGGACTCGGGCGCGGTTCGCATGTAGTGTGAGCGCTATCCGTGCTGGAGCATGGAACGGGACGCGTGACGTCACGGTTTTGCGACGCTCCAAAGCCAACATGGCGGGGAAAGGGTCGCTTTGGTCTACGGCAGAGGTGCAATGCTTGTTGAAAATTTGGGCAGATGAGAGCATACAAGAGCAGCTGGACAAAACGCATAAAAACTTTAGAAAACAGAGCGATGGACTCCATTGTGTTCAAAGAGCGCCGCTCTTCCTGTTTATCCCGAAACTGTCGCACCCTAATGACGTAATCGTGCTCCGGCACGAATGCTGAAACCCTATGTGAGTGCAGGCCAGAGGAGGAGTGGGGAGGGGGGACAATCGTACTCTGGCCCGGTTCATGGCAACCGTGCCTAGTGTGAGTACACCCTAAATCATTTCAGTATTTCCTCAATACTATATAACATTTTAGAGGACTAAGAGGCTACAGTAGGCGCCCTCATTAGATTCCATAAATAGAATTAATAGAATATCACGAGTGGGCGTGGCTGGCGGGGGCGCCGTGAGCGCGCTGAGCGAGCAGGTAACGTTACGTACAGTTGTTACCAAAAAAAATAAAGAAAAAGGGAAAAGGAGATGGCCTGTCAAGGTATGGGACAGCTGATAAACAAGTGGATTGTGAAAGGCTACAGGAAGGATTTAAAGTGAGACCTCTGTGCTTGTAATATTCATGTTAACAGACTAGCTAGCGTTTGCTAACACTGGGAATGTAGCAGCCAAATGGGGTTTAAATTAAGGCTAGCTTAATGTGCAAAACTGAGGTTACTGAGCTGAAACTGGAAAATATAAGGCAGCATGCCATGTACAATAAATTGGAAAACAACTATTCTACAGTGGGCAGGGGGGGTCTGTTGAACTACCCCTGTAGCACTGGGTAGTTGCGCTCCTGCCTCCATGGACAGCTTCTATCACTTTCTGATACAAGATTTTTTTCACCGTGCATATCAGTGGTGCCAGTTTAACTTAATGAATGAGTACCTTTTCTGTTTTCTCCTCAAGCTCATCTTCATTTAGAAACTCTCGTTTGGGGTAGGGGATCTGACAGCCGGCAAACACACTACACACAGCCAGGCAGAACACAGACATTTTAATATTTTCTGAAAGATTACACAATAGTTCTGTTTTCTCAGAGTCAGACAGGAGAAAACCCCTTACTCAGTGGTGGGCAGTGGGTCCTCCAGGAAATACGCATCCTGCAGAGCTTGTTCGGATGTGATTCTTTTGGTGGGGTCCATGGTCAGGAGTTTCTGAAGCTAAGGGCACAAAACACACTGGATTAAGATAAGATAAGATAATCCTTTATTCGTCCCACAATGGGGAAATTTCTCAAATTATTATAAGGCAGAATGACAAAAATGAACATCTTTTTAAAATAAACATAATTTTTCAAGCTACTACCTAAAACATGATGCTGCACACTCGCCGTAATTATAATTATTGGTAGTGGATTTGCTAGTGCTGCGCCAGCACGCAGCTAATCCTGTGTGACACCTGGCTGCTCTTCTGACTCCCACTCTCAGTCTTTTCACATTTCTGATAGATCCCTCTCACTCTCATCCCTAACTCAGTTGTGGGGGTCCGGGGGGAGGATAATAGCTCATTCTGATGTACAAACACATTTCCAAAAAAGTTGGCACACTGTACAAATTGTGAATAAAAACAGAATAAACTGACGTGGAAGTTTTAAATCTCAATATTTTATTCAGAATCCAACATAGATAACATATCAAATGTGGAAAGGGAGACATTTTGAAATGTCATGCCAGATATTGGTTGACTTTGGATTTCATGAGAGCTACACATTCCAAAAAAGTTGGGACAGGTAGCAATAAGAGACCGGAAAAGTTAAATGTACATATAAGTAACAGCTGGAGGAAAAATTGGGTATAAAAAGAGCGGCAGTGTCTCTCAGAAGTTACAGTATGGGCATTCCCCAAATGCAGCACCAAAACATAGTGGAGCAATATCAGAAAGGTGTTTCTCAAAGAAAAATAGCAAAGAGTTTAAAGTTATTATTATCTACACATTATCAAAGAATCTGGAACAATCTCGGTGCGTAAGGGTCAAGGCTGAAAAACCAGACTGGATGCCCGTGATCTTCTGTATCACACTGCATCACAAACAGGAATGCTACTGTAATGGAAATCTCAACATGGGCTCAGGAATACTTCCAGAAAACATTGTCCGTGAACACAATCCACCGGGCCAATCGCCGTTGCTGACTAAAACTCTATAGGTAAAAAAGAAGACATATTTAAACATAATCCAGAAACGCAGGTGTTTTCTCTGGAGCCAAGGCTCATTTAAAATGGACTGTGGCAAAGTGGAAAACTGTTCTGTGTCAAACAAATCAAAATTTAAATTCTTTTTGTAAAACTGGGTCACCATGTCATCCGGACTAAAGAGGACAAGGACAACCCAAGTTGTTATCAGCGCTCAGTTCTGAAATCTGCATCTCTGATGGGATGGGGTTGCATGAGTGTGTGTGGCATGGGCAGCTTACCAGAGATGTAAAGTACTTGAGTAAATGTACTTCGTTACTCTACTTAAGTATTTTTTTGGCTACTTTGTACTTGTACTGAGTATCAAAAATATTAGCAACTTTTACTCTCTACTCAACACTCTACATTTCTGATTGAATACTTGTACTCTTTACTCCACTACATTTGAACTGACACTTACCGTTACTCGCTACATTGTGTTTGTGCATGTCAAGTCAACTTTATCTGCCGTGGCTTATTTCTTGGGTGTAAGCAAGCCGCTGGATATTTATGGACAGAAGAGAGACTCCCGGAGGGCTAACTATTTTAAATCAGTGAAATTTAAGCTTTTTGCAATACACCAAAATATTGTTTTTGGTTATTGTATGTTTTTCAAAGCTTTTTATATTAGATTAGATTAGATTCAACTTTATTGTCATTATGCAGAGTACAAGTACAGAGCTAATGAAATGCAGTTAGCATCTAACCAGAAGTGCAAGAAATTATAGTTACCTGATGTAACTACAGTTCTACGAGTGTGTGCGTAGCCCACCTACGGGCTTCGCTAGTGGTTACCTCTCCCTGGCGCGAGCCAGACTTCTGAGAAAGATCAAAGCATTCACCGCGCCAATCATGCCAGTGTACTGGCACAGCCTCAGGGGCTATATAAACCCCCTTGCCCAACGCTCTCCCTTCTTCGAACCAGCTCAAAAGAGGGAAGAAGTCCAGCTGGGCCTGAGAGTAGGTGGGCTACGCACACACTCGTAGAACTGTAGTTACATCAGGTAACTATAATTTCTACTTCGTGTGTGCTCCGCCCACCTACGGGCTTCGCTAGTGGTTACCTTCTATACTTCCGCTTCCGGTGTGAGAACGCTAGGCGCACCTGTGCTGCCGCTTCACGCCGGTACCTGTTTGTCTCCTGTTTGTCTGCTGTGTCACGTCTGCTATGCATAAACCTTTCTGGATTATTTCACTGGACTATTTTGCACCAACTCCTGGACTACTTAGATGGAAAAGTTTTCTGGATAACTGACCTGGCCGTCTCCGTGATCCTGTCACACAGATCGGCTACGAGCTCTCTCCATTCCTATCCTCATATCCCCCGCGACACCTGATACTGTGAGTCTCCCCTCTCTCTATCATTTTGTGGCATACATCCTCGGTATGGTTGGGTAGCCTTCCCTTTTGAGGATTCTGTGGATTTTGGATCTGATATGGCTCTGGCTAACGTAGTTTAAACCGCTAAACTGTTGATACAGGTTGCGTTGCATATCTCCGGTCATGTTGACACGTATCAAATTCCAGGTGTTGTTGTCTGGCCTTCTTTGGTCCGTGCTGGCACTGAATGACATTTATCAAATTAGTTTCTCTGTGATGGCATTACAATTCTCTGCAGCTCATCTCAGAACATTTAAAGGGCCGTTTCGATTGGCTCCGGACACCTATAAATGGTGTGAACAACTTGGAGTTTTACGTCGGCCGCGCTACATACATCGCTCACGGAAGAAACCACTCACGTATCATTACTCGTCCTCCAATAATATTCGGTCGTCTCCACCAACACCGCGTGTTGGGCGCAACAAAGCTGGAAAATCGATCTACGAATTTTGCAAATCTTAGACCATTGCGTCTTGATCCTGACCTCCCAAATGGCAGAGGTTCATCTTCAGACCTGCAATGTGCGCTGCTGAACACTCGCTCCCTGACTACTAAAGCTTCTGTTTTACATGACATGATCACTGACATGAACCTGGACATGCTACTTCTGACTGAAACCTGGCAGATGCCTAATGACCTTCTCAACCTGAATCTCTTAACTCCCCCTGGATACATCTACTTTGCTCAGCCCGTCTTCATCGTCGAGGTGGTGGGCTGGCTGTAGTTTGCCGTGAGACTATTAAGATCTCAAAGATGGAGTTGCATGAGGTTACAGCATTTGAATATCTCGCTGAAAATATCTGGCAAATCCTCACTGGCTGTAATCTTGATTTATCGACCTCCAAAATGTCATGCTGATCTGTTGTCTGATTTCTTCTCTGAGATCAGTGCATTACTAACTCTTGTTTGTGGTACTTATTCATCTGTTATTCTGCTTGGTGATTTTAATTTACATGAAAACACTGTTCAATGCAATGAACTGATGTCTGTCCTGGACTGCTTTAATCTAACCCAACATGTAACTTTTGCTACTCACTCCAAGGGCCATATACTGGATCTCATATGTACATCTGGCTTAAATAATATTTTTGTTAGTGGCTCTGATTTTGCTTTTTCAGATCATAAAATCATAAACTTCAGTTGTAGTTTTCCAATACCTATACCGCCTCTGAAGAAAATGCTGACTTATCGTAAAATCAATTCTGTTAATCCATCTTCTCTCTCTGACTCAATAAGGGCTTCTATCTTGTCAAAATGCCTACTATCTAACTGTCCTTCAGAAATCTGCTGTATATACAATAATGCTTTGTCTCAAATACTTGAGATGCATGCTCCTGTAAAAACTAGACTGGTTCCATCTACTCGTGCTGCACCCTGGTTCACTCCTGAACTACGAACAATAAAAACTGAGGGCCGCCGCCTAGAAAGGCTATACAGGAAAACTGGGCTTATTGTACACTCGTTGGCGCTTAAAGAACACTGGCACAAGTACCGTACTGCCCTCAACCATGCAAAATCCTCTTATTTTACCTCTACCATTAGGAATTCCAAGTGCAGGCCCAAGTCGCTCTTTGCTATGGTTAGCAGACTTACAAATCCACCACAACTTGCTATGGCGGGTTCTGTGGGGCTTGTAAATAACTTTTCTAAATTCTTCTCTGACAAACTACAGACAATCACTGCATCCATTGCCAAAAACACTCCTCATGCACCTGACTCAGATTTTCACCTAATGTTTGCTGATTCAGTTCACTCTACAAACTCTCTCTCTGCTTTTACTCTAACTACTCAAAGTGCCATAAGCGACTTAATTGCGAAGTTAAATTCCACATCCTGCCAACTTGACCCTATACCTACTGTTTTGCTTAAGTTATGTGTCCCTGAGGTTGCACCCTTCATAACACATATGATCAACTGTAGTCTGGCGTCCGGCGTTGTTCCAGCAGATTTAAAAATGGCTGCGGTGACGCCGATTCTTAAAAAACCAGGCCTTGACCACCTAAACATGGACAATTACAGACCAATATCCAACCTACCAGTCATAAGCAAAATCCTTGAAAGGGTTGTTGTTTCACAACTGCGGTCATATCTGGATATAAATGGCCTTCTTGAACCTTTTCAGTCTGGTTTTCGCCCAGCACACAGCACTGAAACGGCTCTTCTCCGGGTGGTTAATGACATTCTTTTGTCCATGGATGCAGGGCTGACAAACATCTTGCTGCTTCTTGATTTAAGCGCTGCTTTTGACACAGTCTGCCATGAAATAATGATCTCTAGGCTCTCTGACATTGGCATCACTGGCTCTGCACTTTCCTGGCTCATTTCCTACATTAGAGACAGAAAATATTATATCACTATACAAGGGTTTAAATCCGCTACTGCTCCACTCACACAGGGTGTCCCTCAAGGTTCGGTTCTTGGCCCACTACTATTTATCATCTACATATATCCACTCGGTGACATCATACGCAAGCATGGACTTCAGTTCCACTGCTATGCAGATGATATTCAAATTTATCTCACCACCAGTTCCAATGCTCCATCTCTGCCTGACTCACTCACAGCATGTATTAGGGACATTAAGTATTGGATGTCCCGAAATTTCCTTAAATTGAATGATAAAAAAACTGAGATAATCCTGATTGGTTCTAATGCCACAGTCAAAACTATGAACCAGACTTTGATGTTCATGGAACTCACATTAAGCCTTCGTCACTGATCCGTAACCTTGGTGTTCTATTTGATTCAAATCTATCTTTTGGCCCTCACATTTCTTCTATTGTTAAAAACTCCTTTTTCCATCTTCGTAATATTGCCCGTCTCCGATCTTCTCTCACTATTGCTGACACTGAAACCTTAGTCCACGCATTAATCACTTCACGCCTGGACTATTGCAATACCTTATTTCTTGGTCTTCCAAAAAAACTCATCGCCAGACTACAGTATGTTCAAAACTCAGCAGCAAGAGTTCTCACCTCCACTAGGCGCTCTGCTCATATTACTCCTCTGCTTCATGACCTTCACTGGCTACCTGTAGCATCACGTATACATTTTAAAGTATTGCTTCTAACATTTAAAGCAATAAATGGTCTTGCTCCCCAATATTTGTCTGACCTACTCTCCCCTTACCGCCCTGTCCGGTCCCTTAGATCAGCTGAACTCGGTCTGTTATCCACCCCACGTTTCCGTCTGTCTACTGTTGGTGGAAGGTCTTTTAGTGTAAATGCTCCTCAACTTTGGAACGCGCTGCCTCTTACTCTACGAAACATCTCATCTGTGGATACATTCAAGTCTCAGTTAAAAACATATCTATTTAACAAACATTTTCGGTAATTACAACTATATGTTTCATGTGATGTGTATCTAAATGTTTGTCTGTACTGTATTTGTGAAATGTAAAGCGACCTTGAGCTACGGAAAGGCGCTATATAAATAAAACTTCTTCTACCTACCAAGGCGAAGGCCGTAGGGGATAAATGTACTCCCAGCTGGACCGGTTCACAACGATTGGCGCGGGAACAAACAACGCCAGGAGCAACGCCGCCCGCCTCCCAAGAGCAGCCAAGCGCGCCCCACTACAGGTCACGGCGTCCAAACTGCCTCTCCCAAGAGCATCTGTTGCCGTCCTATGTGAGCCTAATCAAGCTGTGCCCAGGACCGCCTCTCCCAAGAGCATCCTGGCACCCTGATCAAACTTCCAACTTCAGTGTCCGTGGTCGGGGGATGGGCCGCCTCTCCCAAGAGCATCCATCCTGCCCGCCGAGCCCGTGACCGCCTCTCCCAAGAGCACACGGGCTGCACAGACAAAAAACATCCAAAAAGGAACCGCCAAGCTGTGGTACAAGTGTTCTCAGCTGCAATAACAGTAACACCTGCAGTGTGCGCCAGCCTAGGTGACGAGGTTCTGGCCTCTATTCAACACTGAATGAGTGACAGAGCTCGCAGATACGTCCATGAGATAGGATCGCACAAAAGTGGACACAGAGGACCAAGATGCCGCCAAGCATATATCTTCCGCAGAGACACCTCTACACAGGGCCACCGACGTGGCAACCCCTCGGGTAGAGTGTGCCCTGATCAAGGCTGGGGGAGGGCGGCCTTGAGCCACGTAGGCCGCTCCAATACCCCCACAGATCCAGTGTGCTAGGCGTTGGGCCGACAACGGTGACCCACGCCCCTTGGCCGCGAAGCACACAAATAACTGGTCTGATGTCCGAAAGCCCGCTGTGCGCTCCACATAGCAGCGCAAAGCCCTGACCGGACACAGCATGAGTAACCGCGCATCTGCTGTCGTCCCGGCTGGGGTGGGGCAGAGAGCTCTAATCCTGATCACCCTGGACCGAAAGGACGGGGTGATAACCTTCAGCTGAAAGGCTGGGTTGGGCCAAAGGTGAATTAGGCTTCCATCCTCACTGAGCGACATGCACGAAGGATGAACCGACAAGGCGCACAGGTCCCCCGCCCTCTTGGCGGAGGATAGTGCCAGCAGAAGGGCGGTCTTGAAGGAGAGCAGCCGGACTACCGCCTGCTCAAGGGCTCAAAAGGGGGTCCAGACAGACCATCCAAAACAGTCTGAAGGTCCCAGGGAGGCACCACCTGTCTAGAGGGGGGCCTCACTCTGCGTGCACCCCGTAGAAAACGCTTAACCAAAGGGTGACTACGAGCCGAGCGCGCCAAAGCCCTCGTGGCCGTCGTGATGGCTGCCGCAAAACCGCCAGAGTAGATGCACGACAGAAGTCCCTGTAGAAATTCCAGGACTACATTAACTGGACAGCTACAGGGGTCCAACGTCCTGTCACCACACCAAGCGGCAAAGAGACGCCAACGGGTGCCGTATGCCCTGGCTGTGGAAGGTGCCCTAGCATTCTGGATGGTGGACACCACTGCTGGGGGAAGTCCTATATTCATAAGCTTCCCCCTTTCAACCTCCAGACTAGGAGCCTGCGGGTCAGGAATGGTCGGGACTGAAGGGAACCCCCGGCCTGCAGCAGTGTGTCGGGTTGGTCGGGGAGAGGCCACGGTGTCCGTCACCGCCATCTGCACCAGGTCCGGGTACCATCTGGCACCCGGACTGTCCGGAGCCACCACCAGGATGTGAAGGCCCTGCAACCTCACCCTGTGAAGCAGAGGGGATAAGAGGCGTAGTGGTGGGAAGGCATAGAGGAGGCCTATAGGCCATGACTCTTGAGCCAGCGCGTCCACCCCTAGCGGTGGGTCGTCTGACGATCTGAGCGAGAACCAGAGTGGGCACTGAGCGTTCTCTGCACTGGCGAACAGGTCGGCCACAGGCTGACCGAACCGGCGCCAAGTCTGTCGTGCGACCTTCAAGCTGGGGGCAAAGTGCAGAAGCTACCATCTCCAGTACATTTATTTGGGATAGCGTTGGCTCCCAGGCCCCGCCCACTGCGAGCCGGCCTAAGGTCCCGCCCCATCCGGTGAGTGATGCGTCCGTGAACACCTCCACATAGTGTGGGACGCATCCCATGCGCACTCCCAGTTGGAGACGGTCGGGGGTGAGCCAGAACTCCAGATCCTGTCGAGCCCCCAAGGACAGTGAGACTCGGGTCTGTCTGTCCTTCGTGGGATGTAACCGGAGCCGAGCAAACCAGCGTTGGAGCCTTCTCATATGAAGGAGCCCCAAGCGTACCACCGGGTGAGCTACCGCCATCATGCCCAGTAGGCACCGTACCAGACAGGACGGTGCAGATGGAGCTACCACCAGGTCGATTGAGGTCATCCAATCCCCCGGGCGGACACTCTCCAGGAGGTGCCTGGTAGTTAACCTCCTGGTGGTCACCTCCTCAGGATGCGCAGGTCCAGGATTGGTCTCACTCCCGCTTTTTCTTTGGGACCAAGAAATAGGAGTAAAACCTCTCTCCGCCTCCCCTCGGTCCAGTTCCGAAACTGCACCGCAATGCAGGAGTGAAGAGACCTCCTCTTGGAGGGCCCTTGTCACTGCCTGGGTTGTGAGCTGTGTGCGAAGGACACCGCGGAAGGGAGGGGGTCGACGGGCAAACTGCAGGGCATAGCCCCTCCTCAGCGTCCTGTCCAGCCAGGGCGATAGAGGGCCGAGAAGGCGGGTCCACGCCTCCAAGGAGTGCGATAGAGGGCGCACCATGTCCTGAGCAGGAGGATGTATCGGCCCACCCGCCATCACAAACCCAACTGGAGGTTCGGGATGCGGGGGGCCCCCCCAGAAAGGGCTGTCCTACCCTCTTGGGAGGGGGCACTGCTGGGGCTCTGTGGGTGAGTTGCTGTCTGAGCTAGAACCCCCTAGGTACGGGGGACCTGGGGGGGGGCAGGGCCCCCCCAGAATGAGTCGCCCCACTTTTACAGGTGGTGCACCCCTAGTAGCTGACTGTGTGGCCGGGGGTAGCGAGCCCTGGTCAGCATCCCCGCCTTGCAGCTCAACACTGGGCGCTGCCTGAATAACTGCGGGGGCAAGCCCACGGCCCCCAATATCTGCACACCGCCCCTGGCAGTTGCAGAGTGGAATCTGGGCCGTTTACCAGCAGCCTTAGAGTTACAGGAGAGCGCGGGGGAGCGCCTCTTAAGCCCCTCCCTTGGCAGCATGGAAGGCGCCTGTACTGCTGTAGGTGCGCCGGACCCACTTAAGCCAAGCACAATCCGTCTGCGTGGCGAGTGGAAGGGGCGGACCATAAAGAGCCGGAGGAAGACCCAGAAGCGTGCTCTTTTAATGAGAAGTAACGGGCCCCTACGGCCTTTATTGATATGATTATCATTAAAGGACGACTTGTAGGGGCGGGAGGAGTCAGCGCCCCTATTACGTTGAAAACCTCCTCTTCTCCCGCCGTTTTCCCGCCCTGCGCTATAATAGGCGGGGACAGGATCAGCAGCGGCAACGGTGGGGCGTGCCCTAGCTCGCTCACGGGGAGTCGCGGACACCTGGTGCCGGTCTGCACGACGGCGCCAAATGTCGTGCCGCTGGCGTCTCGGCTGGAGATGAGGAGCAAGCTGCTGGGACGTTTTGGAGGCTGATTCTAGTCGGTCTACAAGAGACTGAATATCAGGACCAAACAGGGATGAGGTGGAGAGCGGCAGACCGAGAATGCGTCTCTGCTCCTGTTCCTTCAGGGAAGACAGGCCGAGCCACAGGTGTCTGGCGCCGAGCTGGTGCTCATGGTGCGGCCTCCATCCACGGCGAATGCTTGGGACATCCTCAGGAGAGCAGCCGCTGTGGTCTGAACCTCATCTATCTCCTCGGGCGTGAGGACCGATCGCTCATGTGTGAGCTTGTCCAAGGAGCCCGCCAGGAAAGCCATATTGCTAGCCAATGCCACCACCTGAGCGGCGTTAGCGTAGCAGCGATCCATCAGCGATGCCATCAATCTGTCCCTCTCTGATGGTAGAGCCGGCTTACCGCTCGGCCAGGGGGTAGATGACGGTAGCAGGCACATCCTCACCCCGTCCTCAACAGGTGGGACGCCGGTGATGTAGTTCCAGCCCACCACATTGCAATATGCCAGATATCCTCGGGCGGGGCCTCTCGCCGAGAGCGGGCTCTGCCATTCTCGCTGGGCATAATGGGCGATGGGTGACATCAGAGGGCAGAGAGTCGCCACGCGTGGCCGAGAGCGAGCCTGTGACGCTAGCCCCAGTGTGAAGTTCGCCGGAGCAGTCTCAAGCTGCTGGGGCGGGAGCGGGGTCTCCATACGAACCGCAGCGGAGGCAAACAGCTGCGGCAGATCATCTAGCGGGTACCGATGAGCTGGCTGGAGATCAGGGACGGAGACTCCAGTACCGATGGATCCAGCGTCATCGCCACGGGCCTCCCCGTCCTCACTACTCGCTGCCCAATCCAGCTGAGGTGGGGTAGCGGCAGGAGACACCGCGATGGAAAGCGGTGGCAGGTCGGGTCGAGACGGGGAAATAGGACCCATGAAAGCCGCGCGGCGCTCGGACTCCTCTCTGGGAAGTCCGAGGCAGGCGGAGCAGGCCGACCGCTCCAGCTGATGACTCCATCCGAGGCAGGTGAAGCAGCAGTCGTGGCCATCCTCGGGCAGCAGCCAGGCGCAGCAGGAGCGGCAGGAGCGGCGGTGCCCGACACCGGTAGGTGGCAAATCTCGGGCACATTCCATTCTTCTAGCTACGTGTGATCTTCGCTCTTTTAATATCTCAGAAGTGCTGAGAGAGAAGAAGGGAGAGCGTTGGGCAAGGGGGTTTATATAGCCCCTGAGGCTGTGCCAGTACACTGGCATGATTGGCGCGGTGAATGCTTTGATCTTTCTCAGAAGTCTGGCTCGCACCAGGGAGAGGTAACCACTAGCGAAGCCCGTAGGTGGGCGGAGCACACACGAAGTAGAATATAGTGTTTTATATACATAAAAGTGCAGAGTAAGTAAAGCTATGATATACAGAATGTACGGTGGAGTTGCTATATACAATATTGATCAGAGTATATACAGAATATAAATATGAATGCAATGTAGAGATTGTATGTACATTATGAACAGAGCAATGAAGGATTATATATACATATGAATATGAATAGCAGGAACGTGAGAACAGTGGAAATATATACAGTTGAATGAGTGTGCAAAAGTATTGTTGAACAATGTATTGTATGCAAAATAACAGTAGTGCAATGATTTTTTGTAGAAATAGTCTACTGTGCTTGTACAGTAACCACTTAGACAGTTTATAGTGTAATGGATTTAACCATGTGCAGTCTGTGCAAAATATGAGTAGTGCAATACATGTATGTAAAGTACTGTGACCAGTGCAGTAAAAGAGCAGGTGCAGGTTAGATTGGTGGTGCGGCGTTCAGGAGTGTCACAGCCTCAGGAAAGAAGCTCTTCCTGAGCCTACTTGTTCAAGAGCGTAGGCTCCTGTAACGCCTGCCGGATGGAAGGAGGGTGAAAAGTCCGTGGTTAGGGTGAGAGGCATCCTTGATGATGTTTCTTGCCCTGCCCAGACAGCGCTTCTGATAAATGTTCTCGATGGAGGTTAACTGGGTGCCGGTGATCCGTTGAGCAGTTTTCACCACCCGCTGGAGTGCTTTGCGGTCAGATGCAGAGCAATTGCTGTACCACACTGAGATGCAGTTTGTGAGTATGCTCTCAATGGTACATCGGTAGAATTCAGCAAGGATCCTGGGACTGAGGTGAACTTTTTTAAGGCTTCGTAAGGAGTCTACAATAAAGTCTACAATAATCTCTTTTGTCTTCTGGGTGTTTAGTTGCAGGTTGTTGGTGGCACACCACACAGCCAGGTGCTGCACCTCATCCCTGTAGGCTGACTCATCGTCATCCTTGATCAGACCTACCACCGTGGTGTCATCTGCAAATTTGATTATGGTGTTGGAGCCATAAACAGGAACACAGTCATGGGTGAATAGGGAGTACAGGAGAGGGCTAAGTACACAGCCTTGTGGCACTCCAGTGTTCAGGGTGATGATGGAGGAGGAGAGGTTATCTAACTTAACAGACTGAGGTCTGTTAGTCAGAAAATCTAGAATGCAGTTGCAGATGGGTGTGCTGATTCCAAGATGGCTGAGCTTGGAGATCAGCTTGGAGGGGATTACCGTATTAAATGCAGAACTGAAATCTATGAACAGCAATCTCACATGTGTGTTCTGACTGTCCAGGTGGGTGAGGGCAGAGTGAAGTGCCGTTGAGATGGCGTCCTCAGTTGACCTATTGTTGCGATAGGCAAATTGGAATGGGTCTAATGTAGCAGGGAGACAGGATTTTAAGTGGATTGCGACCAGTTTCTCAAAGCACTTGGCAATGATGGGGGTGAGTGCAACAGGACGGAAGTCGTTAGGGACCGAGGCAGTGGAGTGCTTCGGTACAGGCACGATGGTGGAGGCTTTGAAGCAAGTGGGGACAGTTGTTTGGGCCATTATTAACCAAACTTGGTTAATAATATAAAGATACGATCATATCTAACCTTCAGTTTTGGAAAGAAGAAGAGTTTTTTTTTTTTAAATAGTAAGATAAGGATAAATGTCTCTGACTAAATAATTACTGTGTAGTTTGCAAACCTAGTAAAGGCCATAATATAATCATTATAATAAAAGCATAAATTAGAAGTGGGCTTAATGTACTCTTTTACAAAGATCTGGGTTGTGCCATTTTGGTAAATAAATTTGACACATGCCTATTTTATGAATCCACAAAACACATGTGGACTGGTTGGGCAAACTCCCATAAACCCTCCAGCACCCTGGAGAGGGTATAGAGCTGGTCCAGTGTTCCACGACCGGGACGAAAACCGCATTGTTCCTCCTGAATCCGAGGTTCAACTATCGGCCGCATTCTCCTCTCTAGTACCCTGGCATAGACTTTCCCGGGGAGGCTGAGGAGTGTGATCCCTCTGTAGTTGGAACACACCCTCCGGTCCCCCTTCTTGAAAAGAGGGACCACCACCCCGGTCTGCCAGTCCAGGGGTACTGTCCCAGACCGCCACGGATGTTGTAGAGACGTGTCAACCAAGACAGCCCAACAACATCCAGAGACTTGAGGTACTCAGGGCGTATCTCATCCACCCCTGGTGCCTTGCCACAGAGGAGCATCCCTACTACTTCAGAGACTTCGGCCCGGGTGATGGACGAGTCCACCTCCGAGCCTCGGCCTCTGCTTCCTCTAGGAAGACGTGTCGGTGGGGTTGAGGAGATCCTCGAAGTATTCCTTCCACCGTCCAACAATATCCCCAGTTGAAGTCAGCAGATTCCCACCTCCACTGTCAACAGTGTTGGCAGGGCACTGCTTCCCTCTCCTGAGGCGCGTACGGTTTGCCAGAATTTCTTCGAGGCCGCCCGATTTCCATGGCCTCACCAAACTCCTCCCAGACCCGAGTTTTAGCCTCCACGACCACCCGGGCTGCAGTCCGCTTGGCCTGCCGGTACCTATCAGCTGCCTAAGGAGTCCCACGGGCCAACCAGGCTCGGTAGGTCTCCTTCTTCAGCTTGACGGCATCCCTTACTTCCGGTGTCCACCACCGGGTTCGGTGATTGCCGCCACGACAGGCACCGGAGACTTTACGGCCACAGCTTCGAGTCGCTGCATCGACAATGGAGGTGGAGAACATGGTCCACTCGGACTCGGACTCGGTCTCCAACCTCCCTTCGGGATCTGGTCGAAGCTCTGCCGGAGGTGGGAGTTAAAGATCTTTCTTCTTTCTGACAGGGAGCGCTGCCAAACGTTCCCAACAGACCCTCACAGTATGTTTGGGCCTGACGTGTCTGTCCAGCTTTCTCCCCCGCCATCGGTTCCAACTCACCACCAGGTGGTGATCAGTTGACAGCTCCGCCCCACTCTTCACCCGAGTGTCCAAGACATACGGCCAGAGGTCAGATGAAACAACTACAAAGTCGATCATCGATCTCAGGCCTAGGGTGTCCTGGTGCCACGTGCACTGCACCGTTCCTTCCAATCACGCCCCTCCAGGTGTCACTGTCGCTTTTGAGAATAAATATTAAAACCACAAAATATTAAAAACATAGAAAGCACAATCAACTAAAAGCTTGTTTAAATAAAAGTGTCTTCAGTGGCTTTTTAAAAGAATCAACAGAAACGTCCACTCGCAGTGACAGGGGCAGGGCGTTCCAGAGTCTGGGGGCGACTGCTTGGAAAGACCGGTCTCCCCGAGTTTTAAAACGGGTTTTGGGGACCGTTAGAAGGTTTTGACCAGAAGACCGAAGAGCGCGGGAGGAGGAGTAAGGGGTCAGCAGGTCAGCGATGTACTGGGGAGCCTGTCAATGTAGAGCTCTAAAAGTCAAGACTAAAATTTTAAGATCAATTCTAAATTTGACTGGAAGCCAATGTAATGAGGATAAAAATGTGAGCCCTTCTGTTGGTTCCAGTTAAAAGCCTGGCTGCAGCATTTTGCACCATTTGTAGCCGACTCAGAGACAATTTGTTCAAACAAGTAAAAAGAGAATTACAATTAAAGCAACAAGTGGCGATAAAGGCCCTTGCCTCACTTGAGATTGAGGGGGACACATGCACACTGTCTGAACCTTTGAAAATAATAGATTATGCTTGGGCTAAGCAGGGCACCCCCCTGTTTAAAAAGGCAAAATGTAAGACTCTAGCCTTGGCTCTGGAGGAGCCTCCTCCAAAGGAAGGATCCTGGCAATTGGGAAATGGCATTTATTTTCTAAAGAAATGGCTGCCTCTTCACAGACTCATTTCGACCACAGCCACAAATGTATCAAAAAACAAACTGATAACTTTTTTGGCACTTATGTCTAAATGATACTCACCAAATCACCAAATGGAGCTGTTGAGACACAAGGGGTGTGATTTAGGTGGTCAAGCATTCCACCCAACATAGTAGATTTCCTGTTGAGTTTATGGTATGGCTGTAATAAACTTTTCTGTTTGCTCTGAGGTGTCCTATGGATGTACCAAGTTTTGTATTTCTACATTTGAAAAAAAAATTTTTTCACTTTCGATAGGCACAATGTATTTTCATTTTCCAGGGGTCGCCGCTTAGTTATTTTTTATTCGTTTTCCTCGGGGACTTCAAATACATACATTTTTTGCCGGGCTTGAATTTTGGGGCCAATAAATTTGACTTTTAGTTGCACGTTTACTGGGTCAAATTGAGGATCATTTTACAGAAAGATTATAGTTTAAAAAAATATAACTCGAGCCAAAACGTCAAGAAAACGCCTGTCTATTTAACACACATATGTTTAGGTCATTTTGCCTAAGTTGAGTGTCTGTTGAACTTAGACACCTAAGTTGGTGTCTGTGGAATGAAGCAGCTATTTTTTGTTGTTTTTTAAAAAAGAGGTGTATTCTAAGTCGGTTCACATCTTCAATTCAAAATGGCCGCCTTCCCGTGTGTGATAGGGTGTGGTCCCCATTGGCTTTTTTGTTCATAAGCCCATGCTGGATGTGTGTACCAAGTTTCATTTGCCTACGACAAACTACAATTTTCACTTCCAATTGAATTTTTCCACATATCTGGGACGTTGCTATGGCAACACATTTATAGATATGGGGTGGTTGTCATTGGCTTTTATGCTCGTCATGACATAAGAGATGTGTGTACCAAATTTCATGTCTCTATGACTAACTAAATTCTTGGGTCCCATTATAAGTTTGTAGGGGGCGCTGGAGAGCCATTTCTAAAGATAACCCTTTTATTTACATATCTTTGTGTTCAGGTCATGAATGTGCACAAACACCTTTTTGGGTCCAACTCGATCCGAGAAGGCGTTTGAGAGTTAAGAGAACTTTTATTTTCACAAAAATGGCCACCTCGTTACAGGCTTGCCACACCCATACCCGATAAGATATCAAAAACAAAGTCACAACTTTGGTTTGCACATGTGTCTAGATGATACTCACCAACTCTGGGGCCATTTAGATTAAAACACAATGATTTGCATCTTTTTGCGCGAGGGGTGCGATTTTGGTGGCCACGCGTGGCTGTCATTGACTTTTCTGTTTGCCCTGAGGTGTTCTATGGATGTACCAAGTTTCATTTTTCTACGTTGGAAAAAAGTTACTTTCACTTTCCATAGGCCCAATGTATTTTGACTTTTCTAGGGGTCGCCACTGAGTCATTTTTTGTCTTTTTTTTTTCGGGGACTTCAAATACATAAATTTTTCGCCGAGCTTGAAGTCTGGGACCAATAAAATTGACTTTTCGTGCATGTTCAGTGGGTCAAATTTAGGATCTTTTGCAGAAAAAAAAAAAAAAAAATCCGAGCAAAAACAATAGGCCCTCCCGGTCATCACCGGCTCGGGCCTAATAATCTGAGTAAAAACAATAGGCCCTCCCGGTCATCACCGGCTCGGGCCTAATAATCCGAGCAAAAACAATAGGCCCTCCCGGTCATCACCGGCTAGGGCCTAATAATCAAGACGAGAAGAAATAAAAGCATGAATAATCATCTCCAAGTCAGCTTTAGACAATAACACTCTCAATTTAGAAATGTTTCTCAAATGACCAACTGTCTAGAATGACTGTCCAAAGACATAGATTGGTCAAACAAAACACCAAGGTTTCTGAGGCTCGACTGGAAAGAAGAACCCAGGGAACCAAGGTGTTGTTTGATTTGAGGTATTTTTCGGTCTGGTGCAAAGTTTCAGTCTTTTTTGTATTCAGCTGTAGGTATTTATTAAATAACCAGTTCTTTATGCAGGACAAGCAGCCCAACAAATCAGTAAGTTTATGAAATTTAGAGTCTTTAAAAGAACAGTACAACTGAATATCATCGGCATAAAAGTGATAAGACACATTTTTAAAACCGTGAATTATTTAACTAAGAGGTAGTACAATGAAAACAAAAGAGGACTTAGGACTGAGCCCTGAGGAACTCCATATGACAGAGGGGTCATTTCAGACAGAATATTGTTAATAGAGACACAAAATGATCTGTAGGTAAGAGGAAAACCACTTTAGAACTGATCCAGAGAAAGCCGTTTCATTTTGCAGACGCTTTAACAATACATTATGGTCCAGAGTATCAAAAGCAGACGATAAATCCAGTAGGATCAAGACAGAGTACTGCCCAGAGTTAGCCGCCATCATAATGTCACTTGATATCTTCAGCAGGGCAGTCTCAGTTGAATGACATTTTCGGAAGCCTGACTGAAATTTATCTATAAAATTATTTTCATTAAGAAATGCAGTCAGCTGCTCCGCTACCACTCTCTCCAAGATTTTAGATAAAAAAGGCAATTTAGAGATTGGCCTGTAGTTGTTTGGTTCAAAAGAATCCAAATTGGGCTTTTTCAGAATGGGGCTGACGACCGCTTGTTTAAAAGAGCTGGGCACAGAACCAGTTAAAAGAGAAAGGTTGATCAGTTTAACAACATATGGACCAACTAAATCAAATACATTTAAAAGCAGTGAAGTTGGCATTACATTTACATTTACATTTATTCATTTAGCTGACGCTTTTATCCAAAGCGACTTACATTGTTCTAATGTAATTACCAGTGTTACAGCCACTGGAGGCAAGGTGGGTTAAGTGTCTTGCCCAAGGACACAACGACAGTATGAACTGTGGGGAGAGCGGGAATCGAACCACCTACCTTCCGGTTGAAGGACGACCGCTCTACACACTGAGCTACTGCTGCCTGCATTACATCTAGAGGGCTTGATAATGGTTTCACCTTTTTTAGTAGACCCTTAATATCCTCTTCAGTGACAGGTGAGAAGGTTTAGTTTAGTTTATTGATTTATTATTACGTGGACAGTCCCTTTTTTAAAAAAAGAGCAGCTTTAGCCTCTACGGCTAATTTCCAGCTGTAGTCCCCGGCCCGTTGTTAATAGGCATACATCTGATAAAATAAAAATAAATTAAATAATTTTTACAACAGGGCTAAACAAAAACAGACATTTGAGACAAGCACAAACAGACAAACATCAATTACAAAGACATAAAAACAGTTCATGCATTAAAAAAGTACAAATTTTGAAAAGCAGCAACATGACCATGTCGCATCACAAATACGTCCCATCTGTCTGGTTAATGTGTACAGTTATAATTGTCGGACAGCCAGCTTTTAAGGTGTGTAGTAAAGGAGGAATATGTATGTATGTCTTTTAGTTTAATTGGCAGTGAGTTCCAATTTCGTATTGCTATAACAGAAAATGATAATTGACCAAATGTGCTTTTCCTGAATGGGATCAAAAGGTCACCTCTTCTTCTGGTACTCTGACTACTATTATTACGTTGAATTATGAATGAATTTAAAGGAGCAGGAGCAGTATTATGCAAGATTTTATAGACCAGACAGATATTTTTATATTTAATTACATCTTCCCAGCTTAGCAGTTTGTAGTTATTAAGGATAATACAATGATGTGAACTGTTAGGCTTCTGGTCCAAGAAGGTGGACCAAGAGCACTGAGGAGATAAACCCCAAGATGTGTTGACAGAGGATGGGTTTATAGAGGCTCTTATATCATGTACCTTATTCACAAAGGAATGTAAAAACCTGTTGCAGTCAGATTTTGAGTGGACTGGTAAATGAGGAGCTAAAGAAGAGACAATTCTTCATATTGTGTCAAACAGGACTTTAGGATTTTTTTAGGAAATAGGCAGATCTGGCCTGTTTTATTATATCATTTGGTGACTGATGAGCTCCTTCAAGTGCAGTCTGTGGACCTCCAAACATGTGCATTTCCACCTAAAGTTATATTTTACGACAGTTTCTCCTGCAAGATAAGATTTCCTCATTTATCCAAGGGCAGTCCTTACACACACAGTAACATACAGTGAGCTGGTAAATAAAAGACCAAGATTAATGTTGTAATTTGTTCTGTGATTAACAGTAAATCTCATGAACAGAGGTGACCGGTCCCAACAGCAAGACTTGTTTTAAACATAAGTTTTTACTTTGTTCTCTGTCTTTGCAGAGCCCCTCTACAGTTACCTGTCTGCTGCTGCTTCTGTTGGCCCTCCCTAGTCCAGGACTGTCCAGTACTGTTCAGTCCAGTCTAGTCCAGTCCAGTCCAGTTATCGCTCTGCTGCTCTGTCAGTCCTCTCTGCTCCTGCACAGCTGACATAGCCCAGCCTTGTCTTCCTCAGCTTCATCTAACTTCACATCCTGGTCCATCTACAACTTCAGCTTCTTTTAAATAAACTTAAACTCAATCAAATCTCTATTTATTTATGTGCTTCTAGGTTTAATGGCATATTTAAACTGTATTTCAAGCTCTTAAATCTGACATAATTTATACACTTAGTATTTAAGTGCACAGAGTTAATAACTTGTAAAAAGTATTTTTATTCATTTTTAAAGAAACATTTAAATAACATGAAAGTAGATCAAAGCAAACAGACAAAACTTTAAATTTATTTTAGTTTATTTATTTAAAAATGTATTTATCACTATAGTGTTATTTTAGCATGCCATAAGCAATAGAAGTTATTGTGGAAAAGAATCAGAAATCATAAAACACATTGTTTTGTCTGTTTTTAAATTGTAAGGAGTAGTGGTGCAAAGATGGAAGGGTTTCTTGAACTTTCAGGTTGCTCCTGAGGTCTTTGACCTGCAGTTGCACGGGTAAGAGGAGAAGCAACTTAGCAGCAGAAGCCTACAGAACTGTGTGAGTGTATGTAATTCTTGTCTCTTTGAGCTTATAGTGCTGTGTTATTGCTGAGAAACCGCGCAATGTGTTTACTACGACCCTGTCACGTGGTGTACCGGTGTCTAGTCTCAGCTGCTAGCGGGCTAGTTTCGTTTGAGTTGTTTGTGGCCGTGTAGAGGCGTGACCTGCTGAATTCAATTACTTGAATAGAAGGATATTTAAGTGGGAGTAACCACCGCGACAGCGGTCGCGGCAGCCATCATCGCGTGAAGACCGAAGAGAGTAAAGACCATCGACTCTACCTGCACGCGACTCCACCGAGCAGGGACACACCGACAGAGGACTGAGTAATGCACTTCTTTTTTGTACTAATTGTTTGCACTTATAATTTATTATTTCTACTATTACTTTCTTCTTGTATATTTTTCCTCTTCGGCTCTTAAATGTGTTTTCAAATTACTACTGTCATTTCAACACGGAAATTATCATCTGTTTCACGCGAAAGGCGACGCAACCATAATAATCTGCATGTTGTATCACTGTAAATAACTGCCCCTTCTACTTTCCCAATAGGCTTGTGGAACTGCCAGTCTGCTGTGAACAAAGCTGATTTCATTACAGCTTTTGTTCAACATTCTGGTCTTTCAGTTGTAGCACTTACAAACTGGCACGATTATGTGGGTCGCTATCAGCGGTCCGAGCGTCCTGAGTGTTGGGGCGTTCTGGACGCTTCCTGGAGCGTTCCACACCAAGGATGCCGTCGCGTCTCGTCTCCTCCAGAGGGTTTGCAGCCGGGATGTAGAAAGGGATGTCCGGTTGTTGCTCAGAGCGCCTGGGCCTCCGTGTAGCGTTAAAAGTCTGTTGTACAGGTCATTGCAGTGTCTGTGAAAGGTTCTCAGCTGTTTGCTGGTTAAAACTTGCTCCTTTGGGAAAGTAGCAGGCGCTTTTAGCAGGCACAGTCTTAGAACAAAAAGTTTACTCGCGCTAACACGAGGCTCAAAAGCTTAGGCCATGGTCGCCTTGGGGCAGGCTGGTCCGACGAGGCCGGAGGGGCCGGGGCAGGAACAGAAGAGAGGGCCAGCAGCAAAAGAGGAAGAGTTTTGGCTCGCAGCCAACTTTTATTGACTGAGCCGGGGGTCACTCTTCTGGCGGAAGAGGAAGTTGGCGGAAGAGGAAGTTGCTCGGGAACATTTAACTAAAGTTTTAACTAAAGTTTTTAAAACATTCCTTTTGTTTCAACCCATTCTCATAACACATAACAAACATTTATATTCGTAGGATTATACAAAGAAAAGTCGAGTATTATGGATACGTAGAATATTGTTGAGACATTAATTACATTTCATTTAAAACAAAACGGAAACCATAAAGGGAGTTATTTGTTTGAAACTCGTGTCCTGGAAAAGAACAGTATAAACAACACAATATCAAAAATACATTTTCCTGTAATGTAAGAATTACGAAATTGTCTTTTGATGATTGGATAGAGTCATTTGTTCATTTGACCACCAGGGGCGGTCTTTGATCGTTCTTGGATGTTAGGATCAAAAGCATTCCAATTGTCACTCAGAATGGAGATGGAGCGCTCTCTGGTGAAGAGCACAGTTCTTGAATCCAGCTGAAATAACAATGTTATCATCAGTTTATGGTTAAAAAGACATGGCACCAGGGGGGGGGTGGCATTGGTCCTGAGCCACCTTTGATCCCTGGTGCCTGGTGAACCTAAGTTCCACTGCTTGTAAAAGCAAGAGCAAAGTCATTAAGAACATTTCTTGTCCATAAATTACTTTGGCCATACTTTTATCTGAAAGAAAACAGTGTTAAATTTGAGGCTTTCAGATACAGGCTTGTCTCTGAAGGCCTCTGGCAATGCAGAAAAGGGCAGGACAGTTAATCCGTGGGGATTCCACTGGTGGTTCTGCTACAAGCGAGTTGTGTTTACTCAGCTCTCATCCTTTCTCACACGGAACAACCTCCTGGACCAGAACCAGTCTGGGTTCAAGAGCGGACATTCCACCGAAACTGCCCTGCTCTCAGTCATTGAAGCTCTGAGACTGGCAAAAGCAACATCCAATTCATCTGTACTCATCTTACTGGATCTGTCTGCTGCTTTTGACACTGTTAATCATCACATCCTCTTGTCTTCTCTCAGGGCGATGGGTGTCTCTGGAATGGCGTTGCAATGGTTCAAGTCTTACCTCTCGGATAGGTCATTCAGAGTATCCTGGAGAAACGAGGTGTCTGAGTCCCAACATCTCAATACAGGGGTGCCACAGGGCTCAGTGCTTGGACCGCTACTCTTTTCCATATACATGACATCCCTTGGCTCTGTCATCCAGAAGCATGGCTTTTCCTGTCACTGCTATGCAGACGACACTCAACTCCACCTGTCATTTCAACCTGACGATCCGACGCTCTCTGCTCGCGTCTCGGCATGTCTGAGTGACATCTCACTTTGGATGAAGGACCATCACCTGCAGCTGAAGCTTGCAAAAACAGAACTGCTTGTGATTCCGACCAATCCAAAGACCCACCACAACCTCTCCATTCAACTAGGCCCATCAACCATTACACCGTCCAGCACTGCCAGAAATCTGGGAGTGGTAATTGATGATCAGCTAAACTTCACAAGTCATGTCGCCAGCACCACCTGGACCTGTAGATTCATCCTCTACAACATTAGGAAAATTAGACCTTTCCTATCAGTGCACTCTACGCAAATTCTAGTCCAGGCTCTTGTCTTGTCCAAACTGGATTATTGCAATGCTCTACTGGCTGGACTCCCTGCCTGCACAACCAAACCTCTGCCGCTGATCCAGAATGCAACGGCAAGAGTGGTCTTTAATGAACCGAAGGGAGCGCACGTAACTCCTCTATTCATTAGGTAACACTGGCTCCTGGTTGACGCCCGCATCCAGTTCAAAGCTATGCTCTTGGCCTACAAGACCACCACTGGTTCTGCACCCTCATATCTTCACTCACTAATTCAGACCTACGTTCCTACCAGATCCCTGTGCTCTGCAAATGAACAACGGCTGGTGGTACTGTCCCAAAAAGGTAAAAAAATCACTCTTGCGTACCTTCTCTGGATCTGTTCCACATTGGTGGAATGATCTACCTGCTGCTACAAGATCAGCAGATTCTGTAGCCATCTTTAAAAAACGCCTGAAAACACATCTCTTCCGTCAACACCTGACTGACAAACACTGAGTTCTACTTCCTTTCTATCGATTCCTTTCTTTAAAAAAAAAAAAAAATTATCTTATCCTTAGCACTGTATACTGCGCTGGGTTTAAACTGACTAGTTTTTTGTGCACTTATGCTTTTTGTACCTTTTGTTGTTAAAATTGCTTCCATTGTTATCCTCACTTGTAAGTCGCTTTGGATAAAAGTGTCTGCTAAATGACTAAATGTAAATGTAAATGTAAGGAAACTGAAAAACAAAAATCAAAACTGGTTTAACACATTTACTCAATCTCAAAAATACAGCACTTGCTTTGACTACAATTTCTAAATAACCAGTTTCTTAAAAAAGGTATGCCATGTGTCTATTTTATGTATCTATTAAAATAATTTGAAGAAAACTATTAGCCACAGATGCTAAGATAGATTTCATACAGAAAATATAATTCTAAATGATTGACTTTTTATATTTATACAACATACAGTTTATAATTACGAGGATATCTATTAACAATATAGCAGTTTAGTACTATTGTAGATGTGTTTTTGAACAGTTTTGACAAAGATGACAAAGTGATGAGTAAAGTAGGAGAATATAAAAAAAAAAAAGTAGATATTGGTGTAAAAGTGAAATTTACCTGAATTAGAGCAGCAGCCAGAGGGCGCCGATAACACAGGGACAGTGAAGGAGCAGCGATGCTAAGTTTAGCTCAGGTCTCTGTCGGAGCCATAGATTGTAAATAAATATGGATGTAATCCGCCCATTAGTCCCCTATTCACCAATATTGTCAGTACAACAGGGCAATAAAATGGCAGTTACATCCGGGCTTTTCGGCTTTTACTCCGTAGTAAATCAATAGTTTTTAGATAGCATAAACGGACATATTAATCAACCCCAGAGTTGTCACGTAGTAAAAACTTAGCTCTAGAGACCGGAGCCATCTTTTGCACCAGGCTGTAAACATCAGAGTTTTACTCTTGTTAAGTTGCCATTAAGTTTCTCCTTATATTTCCGCTTTTGGAGCCTGCCCTCTGGTGGATGGCAGTATATCGCTGTATTTTGCTGTAAAATCGCCGTATGGGCGTATGAGGCTTGGTCGGAGCTTTGCCGCTGTCTGCAGGAGCGAGCACGTGATCAACGAACAAGCGAGCTTACGATTGGCTCACTGGTTACCATGCAAACAGGCACTCAACTCAGTCCATATGCCCAAATTGGGACTTCTGGCTCCCTAATATCAACATGGCGACTTCCATAACGGCTAAAAATGGCGCCTGAAAGAGCATCAATCCCGAGGTTCGTAAGGCTATGGGTGACGTCACACTCTTTATGTCCAGCCCCTTCTACAGTCACTGGGTGTAAGAGGCGATACCCCCATCTGCAGGCTATTGAAGGTACTGGATGCTATTTGCCTTAAATGCGTTACTCGTTTTTAAACGTGAATTAGCAGCCTGTCGAATGCCAGGTGTTTCACATAAATTAGCAATAGCTGCAACCACTGATGAAGCTGAAGCCAGCACTTCATACAATTTGTTTGTTTTGTTTTTGTTTGTCCATTTTACTGAAAATACCTTCTTAAAAATGTTTTATATATGCCTTTTCTGAAAATGTTTGACTTGAGGTGTTCAATTTTTTTTCTATATTAGGAAGTAAAACCATAAATAAACTTTCTTATTTTTTACTGACCTACAATATATAATAATGTTGAGGACTAGTGCATCTGAGCCAACATTCAGTACGAGTAAAATACTTAAGTACTTTTAAAATGGGATACTTTAAGACTTTTACTAAAGTCGTATTTAAATTAGTGACTTGTAACTTGTAGTGGAGTAATTTTACAGTAAGGTATTTGTACTTTTACTCAATTATGGCTTTCAGGTACTCTTTACACCTCTGCAGCTTACACATCTGGAAAGTCACCATCAATGCTGAAAGGTATATCCAAGTTCTATAACAACATACTACGTTCCCATCCAGGCGTCGTCTCTTTCAGGGAAGACCTTGTATTTTCCAATGACAATGCCAGACCACATACTGCATCAGTTACAACATCATGGCTGCGTAGAAGAAGAATCCAGTTCAGAAAAGGCTAGCCTGCAGCCCAGATTTTTCACCCACAGAAAACATTTGGCGCATCATAAAGAGAAAAATGCGGCAAAGAAGACCTAAGACAGTTGAGCAACTAGAATCCTGTATTAGACAAGAATAAGACAACATTCCTATTACTCAACCTGAACAACATGTCTCTTCAGTCCCAGTCGTTTACAGACTGTTATAAAAAGAAGGAATGCCACACAGTGGTAAACATGGCCTTGTACCAAATTTTTTGAGATGTGTTGATGACATAAAATTTAAAATCAACTTATTTTTCCCTTAAAATTATACATTTTCTCAGTTTAAAAATTTGATATGTCATCTATGTTGTATTCTGAATAAAATATTGAAATTTGAAACTTCCACATTGTTGCATTCTGTTTTTCTTCACAATTTTAACAGTGTCCCAACTTTTTTGGAAGTGGATTTGTAATTAGGTAGACTTAAAGAGAGATTATTAATGTGCATAAAGACGCCAAGAAAAGATGGAAAAATCTCCAAAAGGCATCAAATGACAGATTAGACATCCTTATAATAAGTCAAAAAAAGTTTGATTTTATTTCCATCATTAACACTTTCAAAATAACAGAAAACAAAAAAAATGGTGTCTGCAAAAGTTTGGGCCCCTGCAGAGTTAATACCTTGTACTGCCCCCTTTGGCAAGTATCACAGCTTGTAAACGCTTTTTGTAACTATCCAAGAGTCTTTCAATTCTTGTTTGAGGTATCTTTGCCCATTCTTCCTTACAAAAGTCTTCCAGTTCTTTGAGATTTCTGGGCTGTCTGTCACGCACTGCTCTTTTAAGGTCTATCCATAGATTTTCAATTATGTTGAGGTCAGGAGATTGTGAAGGCTATGGCAAAACCTTTAGTTTATGCCTCTTCATGTAATCCACCGTGGATTTTTAGGTGTGTTTAGGATCATTATCCATTTGTAGAAGCCATCCTCTCTTTAACTTCAGCTTTTTCACAGATGGCATCAAGAAAGCATCCAAAATTTGCTGAAATCTTATTGAATCCATTTTTCCTTCTACTCGTGAAATGTTCCCTGTGCCACTGGCTGCAATACAACCCCAAAACATGATCGATCCACCCCCATACTTAACAGTTGGACAGAGGTTCTTTTCATTAAATTCTGTGCCCTTTCTTCTCCAAACATACCTTTGCTCATTCCGGCCAAAAAGTTCTATTTTAACCTCATTGGTCCTCAGAACTTGTTTCCAAAATGCATCAGGCTTGTCTATATGTTCATTTGCAAACTTTAAACGCTGATTTTTGTGTTGAGGACGTAGAAGAGGTTTTCTTCTGATGACTCTTCCATGAAGGTGACATCACCTGGTCTATCCAGACGATGATTCAGAACAATCCATGACACTGTCAGGTCCTAGCTTGCCAAAGGGGGCAGTACAAGGTATTAACTCTGCAGGGTGCCCAAACTTTTGCAGACACCATTTTTTTGTTTTCTGTTATTTTGAAAGTGTAAATGATGGAAATAAAATCTAACTTTTTTTTTACTTATTATAAGGATGTCTATTTTGTCATTTGATGCCTTGTGGAGATTTTTCCATCTTTTCTTGGCGTCTTTATGATCATTAATAAAAAATTTTACCTGGGGTGCCCAAACTTTCGATCCCCACTGTATATACAGTGGCAAGAAAAAGTATGTAAACCTTTTGGAATTTTATGGTTTTCTGAATAATATATTTGTCTTAAAATGGGATCTGATCTTCATCTAAGTCAAGCATATTGTGTCAAACAAAAAATTTGTCAAATGTGTCAAATTCTGATCTTTAATGTCTTTATTGAGAACAACCAAAAAACCTCATAGTGCTTGTGGAAAAAATATGTGAACCCTCGAGTTAATGACCTCAAGGGACCTTTGGAACTGTTGCTACTCTACCAAGAAGTGGGTGCCCAGTCAAAATGACAGCGAGAGCACAACAAAGATCATCAATAAGGTAAGAAACAACCCTGAATGAGAGCCAAAGATTTGAAGACATCACTGGAACTTAACATCTCAGTTCATGATTCTACAATACGTAAAACACTGAACAAGCAGGGTATCCACGGCAGGACACCACAAAGGAAGCCACTGCTTACTAAATAAGACATTGCTGCACGCCTGAAGTTTGCAAGTTGGGGGGGGTCAACCAGTTATTACTTCTAAGGGTTCACTTACTTTTTCCACTGCCATTTTGAATGTTAAAGACATGAAAGATCAGAATTTTTTTCTGTAATTATTTTTAGACACATTATGTTTGTCAATACCCTTGACTTTGATGAAGATCAGATCACATTTTAAGACACTTTCCAAAATTTTCCAAAAGGTTCACATACTTCTTCTAGCTATTGTAAATGTTCTCATTTTTCCTTCATTCATTCATGAATGTAAATGTTCTTTGAACTGTAAATGTTAATTGAACACTACTAGAAAACTCAAAATCTATTTATCAGCACAAGTAGGCTGCGCATAATTACTTTGTCATTCAATCACAGCAGGACCAATGCGGTAGGCCCTTGGTTTACCTTGGTGCCCAACACACAGTGAGTGATGTGCACAAAGCAATACTTTAAATGTTACTAAGCTCATTATTTGGCAGGACTATCAGCCGTGTTTACCAATGTTTGTAACAACATACTTACATTTTATTTAAATGATGTCCAAATTATGTCCAGTGGTAAAAAGATTGCAAAGTGGTATGTTGAACATACCACAAACATTAATAAACATAAGACATAAGACTCCATAGGTACCTGTGGCTCAGCCTGCTTTATTGCTTTTGCACAGCTGTGTGCACATACCAGATGGAAAACCTTGCTGTCTGGTTTGACTTTATGCTTCTCCATGTATTTAATAAGGCTGCTGTTTGCATATCTGTAAGGACATAAGAATAATGGAGCATATATTTTTTTAAGCTTTTTGAGGCAACTGCTGTAGTGATATCAAATTGAATTGAATATTTTATTAAGCAGCTTGGGTAAGTCATTGTAGAATTAGATATACTTACGATGTCCTCCTGAAGTCTTTTTGCAGGGTGGGGTACTCTGGCATCCTCCTAATGTCCTCCCAGTCTTTATCTGAAGACAGTAGTACACAAAACATGGACCTTTTTTACAAGGCTATTGGCTTTAAAACACAAAACAAAATGGCATGCACATGACTTTAGATATGACATGAAATATAAACTGTGCTATCAACATGTCAACTCCTCGTGGGCTGTTAAAATGATAAAAGGTAATGCTAACAGACAGGCACAGTTGGCACTCAGTTGATTAACAAATGATAATGAAACAATGAAAGACAACAAGTTTAAATTACGTATCTTGAGCATCCGTGAATAGAACCTAGGCTTTTTAAAGCCAACTCTAACTTCTGGTCAGTGGTCAGCGTGACCAGTTGTAACACAATCAAGTTTTATACTAAGTATTAACTGGTGACTGGGGCTGGCAGTAGATCCCTGATAAACTGGGAGTAACATGCAGATTTGTCAGCTCAATAATTCTGACAAGCTCAGCAAAAAAAATAATTTCTCCCTGAAATACCGGCTCCTCTTGATGTGGAGGAGCAGCGGCTCTACTCTATCTCTAAAAGGGCGCCCAGCCACCCTGCAGAGAAAACTGTATCTGGGACCTAGCCCTTTCGGTCATGATCCAAAGCTCATGACCATAGATGAGAGTAGGAACGTAGATCGACCGGTAAATCGAGAGCTTTGCCTTACAGCTCAGCTCCTTCTTCACCACGACAGACCGGTACATCGACCGCATCACAGCAGAAGCTGCACCGATCCGTCTGTCAACCTCCCGTTCCCTCCTTCCCTCACTCATGCCAGCAATGTAAACCAAGCTCCTGCTCTGGTAATTCAGGGACCAGACAGCCCTTAGCAGAGCCCCAGACCCCATACTCTCAGAGCACCCCCCACAGGGCACCGCACGGGGCACAGTTGAATGCCTTATCCAGATCCACGGAACACATGTGGACTGGTTGGGCAAACTCCCATTAACCCTCCAGCACCCTGGAGAGGGTATAGAGCTGGTCCAGTGTTTCATGCCCGGGACAAAGTCCGCATTGTTTCTCCTGAATCCAAGGTTCGACTATTGGCTGAATTCTCCTCTCCAGTACCCCTGGTAGTATTAATAAATTATTGTGAAATACAATTGGGTGATTTATTCTCTCTTTAAACATGGAAGTTAGTTGCCCCTTTGCGCATACAAGAAAATAACACCTAGAGACAAATTATACATAACTGTGATGATGCATAGTGTTGTGTGCAAACCTGCAGGAAAGCCCATGACACTGAATATCCGGTCCAACTGGTCGTGATGGAACGGGTTGCTGGTCTTGATGTCCTCCTGGCGACAGTGAAAGATGGGCTCTGACGTTAGCAGCTCAGCAAAGATGCAGCCGATTGCCCAAATATCTGATGAGAGCAAACATCAGCACATTCAGTGCACATCATTGACACCCGTAAAGTCAGGATCTTAAGATGCAATAATTTGTCACTATGTCACAAAAATTACAAAATTATATCTATTATGTTGGTTAAACCCTAATAAAACTATATCGGACCTGCCAACCCAGGGAATGTTTACCACGGTAAACATACCGCGGTACCATCGGTAAGCTTTGAAAATGGCCATCTCCCCAATCTCAAACATAACAGGTTATAGAAACAAACACGTCGACTATAAAGTAACCCATACAATTATAATTCCTCAGTAGAATTAAATACTTGACAATTTTTTTGTGCAAATAAAACACTGGTTTGTTTCAATTATAAATAAAATCTTGTGGATTTTGGATTTTATTTTCCCCTATTGATATACTTATATAATATACTCATAACTTATATGACGGACCATCATAATGGCCTAATGACACAATTAATTAATCAATCAATCAATAATTTATTTATATATCGCTTTACAACAACCACAGATTGAACCAAGGTGCTTAACAACATTAATAATAAATGAAAATAATTACAAATAGGTTTAAAAACACATTTGCACAATAAAAACAGAGCCGTGTCACAGAGCCACTAAGTGCCAAAAGCCATTCTGAAAAAGTGGGCCTCAAGTTTGGCTTTAAACAGAGGCCGGTCAGTAATGGAACGTAACTCAATGGGCAAAGAGTTCCAGAGTTTAGGACCGGCCACTGCAAAAAAAAAAAAAGCCTAAAAAATCTATGCGGAAGCTAACAAAAACATAAATAGCTCCGGGAGGGAGAAGCTCTTAGAAAGCGCTGTTTTCACCTGGTTTTAGCCAGGTCTCTGTGAGCAGGAGAAAATCCAGGTCGTGAGTGGAAATCAAGTCGTTCTGGATGAAGATCTTTTTTGTGAGCAATCACGTGTTAAGATATCTTGTTAATTCAAAATGAGAAAGAATATTTACTCCTCGTTTGTGTAATTGAGTTGTTGAATTGTGTCTCTGCATATTAGTGTTTGTGAGTGACTTGGAAAAGTGCTTTGGTGCAGCCAGGTACAAAAAACACCATTTAAGTAAATTGTAAAATAATCATTCATTCATAAACTGGACTTAGTTTTGAAGTCTGTCTGAACATTTGAATTTATACTTTTCTGTGTAAACAGAACAATGTTCATAAACCTATCACAATTTACATGCTATACATGTGAATGCCATTAATAAAACCTGTTACTGGGTGCTCATAGTTCTCTTCAGGTCGTGTCAAATCTGTTTATGTCATGTCCTTCATGTTAATCAAAGCAGGAACTAGACATGACTAGCCGTAGACATAACTTGCCACAGGAGGACTTCTGCACCTGGAGCTGGGGCCTTGGGGAGTGTGTGTGAAAGATACACCTCCTACAGCTTTCACTGAAGCGATATAAAATAATAAAATCTCATGTTTTGTTTACTTCCCCAAGCAAACCTCACTCTGTAGCCTTGATACATGTGTGTCTGTTTTTCTTCTTCTTGCAAGAATTAAACCAGGCCATTTGCTTTTTAGAGTGTCTCTCTGGATAACATAAGGATATAGAATTGCTATAACAAAACCTCAGATATTTGACTTCTTATCAGTGTTAATTTCGTTGACGAAATATTTTCGTCATTATTTTCGTCACGAATATTTTTTTGCGGACGAAAACGAAACGAAAACTTAAAAAGAAGTCACTGATGGAGACTAAAACTATAACTAAATTAATTGACATTATCGTCAACGAATAAAGGACGAGACGAAAATAGACTGTGACGAAAATCCAATTAGCAGACGGGAGAGATGAACAAAAAAAAACAATCCGCAAAACGGAACAGGCAAACACACTCCGGTACAGTAGGTGGCGGTATGCACCGAAAAAATTGGTTGCGACCCGCCATTAATACTAGAGAAGAAGAAGAAGAACGGAACAGAAACTGCATGAGAAGAAGAGAACCAATCAGAGATTTGACTGAGCTCCCGGGAAGACGGCATTCAAAGAGCGACAAAATGTCCAAAGCTGGGAGAAAAAGAAGGGGAGACTTGTGGGCTCACTTCACGTTTGACGACGAGCAAAACAAAACAAAGTGTGAAGCATGCGGAGCGATCATTCGTGGCAAGAACACAACCAATTTAAAAAGACATTTACAGACGAGCCACCCGGACAGCTTGAAACCATTAGCATTAGACCTGTTAGCAATGCCGGCTTCGCAAGCTTTTGCAGAGAGAGTTTTCAGTGTCACAGGTGACCTAACCAGGGGAAAGCGTAACAGAGCAAAAGTCACTTTAGCACGAAGTGCTTTCTTGAAAATGAATAGAGGTAAATAAGTGTTACTATTCTGTGGTTGAATTGCCAGAATTGTGGTAGCAAGAAGAAAATGTTGTTCAGTGCACTTTAGATTCGAAATTAAAAATGTTTGCAGCTCAGCTGTAAGCTTTAAGGTCCTGGACCTAACTTTATTTTTCTTTTATTGATGGTGAATTGGCAGCTAGTTATTGTTTACATTACCATGACAGTGTTTGTTGCTGCATAAAAGCTTTTGAATTGAAATAAAGACACCGTTGTGTTGACATAAAGTTGAATTTGTGTTTTATATATTTTGGTTAAGTTTATTTTCTATACCAAACTTAAAAAATATTTTAAAAAATTGTCTAGTAAATCTGTTATTAATTTTAGTCTTATTTTAGTTGACTAAAATAACAAGCAATTTTAGTCGACTAAAATACCAAGCAATTTTAGTCGACTAAAATAACAAGCAATTTTAGTCGACTAAAATAACAAGCAATTTTAGTCGACTAAAATAACAAGCAATTTTAGTCGACTAAAATAACAAGCAATTTTAGTCGACTAAAATAAGACTAAAATTAAAACAAATCAGATGACTAAAACTTGACTAAAACTAAAAAGAATTTTAGTCAAAAGACTAAAACTAAAACTAAATTAATATTTTGTGTCAAAATAAACACTGCTTCTTATAAATCTAACTAACTTAATAGATCTAACTGCAGCCCTCACTTGGTTCCACTCTTACCTCTCAGGACGCACTCAGTTCATCCAGCTCAAATCCTTCACCTTCCATCCTGTTCCAGTCACCACAGGTGTACCTCCGGGCTCAGTACTAGGGCCCCTACTGTTCATCATCTACCTTCTCCACCTTGGTCACATCTTTCGAAAAGATAACATTGACTTCCACTCAGCTCTACCTCTCAAACAAACCAAATTCCTCACTCTCACCCTCCTCCCTAATCAACTGTCTCTGAAATTAAATTCTGGTTCACCACAAACTTCCTCAAACTAAACAGTGATCAAACTGAACTGCTCCTAATAGGCACCAAAAACACCCTAAACAAAATCAATTACTTCTCCATTACTTTTGAAAACTCCACCATCACCCCCTCCCCTCAGGTAAAGAGTCTGGGTGTCATCCTCGAAAGCACACTCTCCTACACTTCCCACATCAATAATGTCATCCACTCTGCCTACTTTCACCTCCGCCCCCCTCACACCACACTCTACTGTTGTCCTTGTGCACAGCCTCATCACCTCCCGCCTGGATTACTGCAACTCCCTTCTGTTTAGTTTTCCTCAAAAAACCCTCCATAAACTTCAACTGGTCCAGAACTCAGCCGCTCGCATCATCACACGCCCCCCTCCACCAATCACATCACACCCATCCTGCAACAGCTCCACTGGCTCCATCACATACCGCATCAACTATAAAATAACGCTCCTCAGCTTTGGAGCTCTCTCTACTCTTACCTCTGACCTCTGCAACACAGACACACTGCCACATTTCATATCCAAACTTTAAACACGTCTGTTCAGGCTGGCCTACTCACTCCCACCATAACTGACTGTCCAGTCATCAATATATGTTTTTGTTGTTGTTGTTTTTATTGTTGTTTTTTAATTGTTTTTAATTATTTGCCATAATAAGAATAATAATAATCTTTATTTTTATACAGCGCTTTTTCACCTACTGTAGTAGGCCCTCAAAGCGCTTTACACAGATTAAGCTATTTACCAGTGTTACAGAACACTCACTGGAGGCAATCTAGGTTAAAGGTCTTGCCCAAGGACACAACGACAGTATGTGGGGGAGAGCGGGATGTTATGATGTTTTAGGATTCGGTTTCGAGCTGGTC
This sequence comes from Perccottus glenii, assembly GCA_024416835.2. Classification (NCBI taxonomy): domain Eukaryota; kingdom Metazoa; phylum Chordata; class Actinopteri; order Gobiiformes; family Odontobutidae; genus Perccottus; species Perccottus glenii. Next base: position 27,461,182 of record CM044564.2, on the reverse strand, counting down.
TCGAACCACTCACCCACTGGTCGAAGGACGGCCGCTCTACCCACTGAGCTACTGCCGCCCATTGTGTTTTTAATATTGTTGTAAGGCGACCTTGCGTTATAAATAAAATGTATTATTATTATTATTATTATTATTATTATTATTATTATTATTATTATTATTATTATTATAAATGACACATCTGAGCCTGCCTCACAACAGTTCAAAGTTCAAAGTTTTTTAATTGTCTCCCATAGGAGAAATTTGTCTTGGACAAAAAGGCAGTACTGCAGCACAACATAAAACACAGTCACACACAAGATGATAAATACATAAATAACAGTAAGGACAACAGACTTGAGTTCACCAGCACTAGAGCGCTTCCAAATGGACTAGAGAGTAGTCAGTGCTTATACTCACTCACCAATAGCTTTGGTGTAATGCCGGGCCCCTAGAAGCAGCTCGGGGGCCCTGTACCAGAACGTCACTACCACAGGGTCGAGGTCCGCCAGGGGCTTGAGGGGGGAGTTGAAGAGTCTGGCAAAGCCCATGTCAGCTGTGGAGAAAGCGGGCAGAAGTCACAAGTCAGAGAAGTCAGAAGTCAGAAGTCACCCCACACTGCTACGAGAGGGACATAGCATGGGCCCAGACCAAAGCAGAGCTGAGCCCGAATCTCGTTGATAGCATTAGCATAACTTCCCCGACCTAAACATGATGGAAACAGCTAGGGTTTCAGAGTGATTTCTTTACCAAGTTATGAGAAGAACAGGGG